>JAPVLO010000005.1:12642500-12805000 GCA_027257055.1 Cephalopachus bancanus | reverse complement strand
TTAAAATTGCATACATATTTCATCCTCCACTTTTTTTCCCCTTAAACTGTAAGAGACTCAGTGGACAGAGATTCCAAAAGATACAAATCTAGCCCTACAAAATTGCTCTCTAACTTGAATTTGCAGTTTACTCCTTATGGTGGCACTTGGGAAGCTTTTCCCGTCTTGATTATACTATTTACCATTCTTTCAATGGTGGTAATGTAAGTCAGCCCTCTTCACAAATTCCCACAACCAACCAATATGACAGGACATAAACACACTCTCATCCCTGGCTTTGCACTGCTTTGTGTTCTTCTTTATCTCTCTCACATTTAAGTCAACACAGCTCTGATTTTAGTTCTATTCTTAATTTTTTTCTAAGCAAAATCACTTTTCTAAGATTAACTGTTCCTCTTTATTCTTTTTGTTTCCAATAGATCTTGCTTCAGTACCTGCCCCCACCTTCAAACTCTTTCAGATTCACTTTCAGAAACTCTACTGGTCTCCAAATTAAGATATTTATGCTCATAAAATTACTTCAGTCACCCCAAATCTATATATTTAACTCCTATCACTCTCTTGACCTAAAGTGAATCTCCAATGTCCTGATAGTAGACTTTTTGATAATGATATATGTCCAATATTAATTCATAAACTTTCCTCCCAATTATTTCCCTTCAATCACATTATCCATCTCTGTTAATAACATCACCTGCTACCATTCCTAAACGAACAATTGGAGTGGTCCTGCCACTAGCCCTTAGAATACTTAGGCTCAAGATTCTTTCAGTCAACTTCTGTTCTTCATGTTCTTTTGTCCCACAACCCCAAACTAAAAACACCTGTCAAATTACATCAGTATACTTCCAGAATGTATCTTTCATTCATTTGCCTCTCACTTTTCTGATTTTTCCCATTGGCATAATGCCAGTTTAGGCTGTCATATCCTGTAGCAACAGCCTCATAACTGGACTTCCATTTTTTATTCCAAATTTATAATCACTATATACTGCTTCCCAGATAATTTTCATGTGAAATAATTTCCATAATGTCACAGCTCTATTCAAAACAAATAATAAATTATGTCCACTTTTTATATATAAAGTAGTGATACTTTAAACCTAGAATTCAAGATCCTTCATATTGTACTTCAAAAAACTGTCCAAGATTATTACCTACTACATTTCTCCACAAACTCTGATTTCTTACCACTGAGCCACTGGTCACTTTTTAACAAAGTTTTATATTTGTTCATTTATTTACTCATATTGTCATTCAATCTGATATTCACTACTCTCCACCAGATATCCAAATTCTACACATCCTTCAATTTTACCCAATACCCTTCAACTAGTAGTTTGCCTCATCCTTTCTTCATGGATGATATCTTTGGTAGAGACTGTTCACCACCCTTCAGTATTCCTTTTCCTCCCTGAGTTTTACTATACTAAACTGTACTTCTCACCTCCTCTTGTTATTCAACTTAATTTGAGCCACTGGAATATGACAAGAAGCAATGTGTGAAGATTTCTGAGACCTCTCCTAAAGGACAATTGCCCTAGACTCTTTTTTCCTCTCTCTCTCTCTCTTTTGAAATTGGTGATGACTAGATAAGTATTAGAAGCTCAATGTTGAGGATGACAGAACTGCCTCAACAGACTGGGACTGTTAACACTCTTCTGCATGTGAATGAGAGGGAAATAAGTGTCTCATGATTCAAAGCACTTATTTTGGGATGTCTTTGTTAGAGAAGCTTAACCAGTACTCGAATAACTCCAGACATACTTACAGCCTTGTTTCTTCACTATAAAATGGTTCACCTCTACCCTTCTCTATTAGGCTGTAAACTAATATGTGCAAATACAGTTTCTGATTTATTGTTGTGTCTTATCCAATTTATAGCTCAAGATTGTAAAACTAGTGAGCGCTTCAAACATATTTGAATTATCCAAATGCTCTTTGTACGTCTCTTTCTCATCTTTGAGTCCAACATCAAAAAATGATTACCTTTCTTTTTCTCTACACAATTTCTCCTTTGCTTTCATCTCTGTAAAGTCTTGTTTTTGAATCCATTGTCTTTTTCCTCAATTCTTCTTTTCACCTATTTTAGAGCGTCTAATAACATTATTATAGACTAATGACTTCTCTTTTAATTTATTGACCTGAACTCCTGCTTCTTTCCTCTCTACCCCACCAAAAGGGTATCTTGGGAGCTCAGTCTCAGCTCCCAGAACTTCCTGTCCTCTTGAATAACCTAACAAAGTCATGACATTCACTTCTATACTAATGATTGCAAAACTCTCTTAATTTCAGCCATAAATTCTCTCTTAATGTATTTCTACCCATCTCTACAACTTCCTACCTAGGCATCCCACCATTACCTCAGTCTTAAAATTTTTCAAGTGGAATCCAGTAATTTCTTTCATAAGGATAGCTCTATAACTCTTCTCTCCAGTTTTCCCATTTCTTAAGTGATATGGTATTTATCAGAGCTCTTGGGACTTCAACTTTATTTCTATCTTCCTTTAATATTCTCCCATAAAAATGAACTATGCTGAAGACATATCAACTCTAAAAAAATGCCTTTTTGGTGTATCTCATCAACTTCCGATGCAACCTTGTTTCTGTCGTGAATCACAGATTTTCAAAAGCAATTCCTTCTTGATTCCTCTTTTCTCCATTTTGCCTTGCAAAATGCACCTCATATTAAGTTATACAGCCACCCTTTCTTAGAATCAACCAATTTCTATTGAGTACTGAATCAGTTTTAACATTCTCTGTCTTTGAATTTCAAAGTTCTGTATACTATGATTCATTAATTTTAACTTTATTAAAACTATTATGCAGTCTGGTCAATTGTCTTATTATGACTTTGTTTATGCTGTTCCTACAAAGTGAAAAGTCCTCTCCTTCAGTTAACTCACCTAACTAACTTCTATCCTCCTTCCTGAAATTCTAGTGTTTATTTTTGCCCCAAAGCTTGCTTCAAATATCTATTTATTACTTGTTGCTTTATGCTGTACTAATGAGGTTTTCTGTACTGACATTATTTTTCTAGAGTTTTTGAGGTCCTTGAGTGATGGAATTTTAAAATCTTTATCCTCTTTTTCTTTGTTATTATTACTTGCTTTACTTCAAAATCCAAGAGAGGCAATATAGAATGACTACAATTTTTTTGAGACTAGAAGACATGAATTCCAGTCAAATATATACTTTGCACTTGGTGACATATCACTAAATCTATCTGAGCTGAATATTCTCTAAAAAAAAGAGGGGAAGCCGAACTCGGTGGCTCAGCCCGCAATCCCGCGCCTTTGGGAAGCTGAGGTGAGTGGATTGCCTGAGCCCGCGGGTTCGAGACCTGCCTGGGCAGCGAGACCTAATCTCTACAATAAATCAAAAAAACGCAGCCGGGCGTGGTAGCGCATGCGTGTAATTCCGGCTACTTGGAAGGCTGAGGCGGAAGGATTGCCGGAGCCCAGCAGGTTGAGGCTGCGGTGGCCGGGAGCGGCCACTGCACTCCAGTCTGGGCGACAAAGTGAGACTCTAACTCAAAAAAAAAAAAAAAGAGGGGAAAAAAACTGAGCATGAGAGATAATATATGCAAAGCATTTTGCAAACTATATACTGCTACATAAATGTTAGCTGAAAGTATATAATCCTTGTTCAAAGATTTCTTACCCTGAGTTCTTATAGCAAAGAAATAATTTGGAGAATATATAAAATAATCTATTGCTCATTGAGGAAATATTTTTACTATTTTCTGAAAAATACTAATTCAACATTAATTTGAACACTTTGTCATAGCAGAGACAACTATATTACAACTTGTACAAAATGATCTTTATAACATTATATATCATTTTAAGCTAGTGCGCTCTATACTTGTAGACATTTGAACACTTTTTTCTTGCTGCTTCCTTAAGTTAAAATGATCTTCCTATGATGTGCCCTATTCATATTCCAGATTTTAAATTTATTGTGAGTTGATTTTTCATCATTGTTATTATTACATAATAATTCTCAACTTTCATATGCATTGAGACAAATTCAAAGAAAATCTTGCTGGAAAATTTAGCAACAGTCACTGTGATACTCTGATTTTTTTTTTCTCTGCTTAAGTTTTTACTTTACATAGTAATTCTCCAACTCATTTTATATTTGGGCTTAAACCGGTTTGAATAAATAGTTTTTTGAGTGAATGTATCTTAAACAAAATATACAAAATCATCTTCAAAATCAAATATGAACAAACTAGTATGAGCATATTTAGCATTATATACTATTTACATATTGACTGTGGTTTTGTTTTAACTTTTTTTTTTTTTTTTTTGAGTTGGAGTCTCACTCGGTCACCCAGACTGGAGTGCAGTGGCCGCTTCTGGCCACCGCAGCCTCGCCTGATGGGCTCCGGTGATCCTTCTGCCTCAGCCTTCCTAGTAGCCGGAATTACAGGCATGCGCTACCACGCTCGGCTAATTTTTTGATTTATTGTAGAGATGAGGTCTCACTGCCCAGGCGGGTCTCAAACCCGCAGGCTCAGGCAATCCACTCACCTCAGCCTCCCAAAGGCGCGGGATTACAGGCTGAGCCACCGAGCCCGGTTGTTTTAAATTTCATGGGCAAATGACTTAGCTGATAATTTGAATATTAGGGATCTCTTACTACTTTTCAGTTTACGTTCCATAGTAGTTTAAAAATCTAAACTTTGGTATTAAAATTTTGTTACCTTTTTTGATCTGTGAAAAAGAATATTATTTTGAAGGATGATAACTATTTGAAAGGAGAGATACATTTTATTATATAAAAAGTAAAATTCTTTAAAAAATAAAATTGTCCTTAACAGAAGTTATATTATCTAGAATTATTTTTTAAGAAATACATCAGGTGGCCGAGCTCGGTGGCTCAGCCTGTAATCCCGCGCTTTGGGAGGCCGAGGTGAGTGGATTGCCTGAGCCTGCAGGTTCAAGACCAGACCGAGCAACTTGGCGAGACCTCATCACTACACTAAAAATCAAAAATTAGCCGGGCATTGTAGCACGCGCCAGTAGTTCCGGCTACTTGCAAGGCTGAGGTGGAAGGATTGCGTGAGCCCAGCAGGTCGAGGTTGTGGTGGTCGTAAGAATGCCACTGCACTCCAGGCTGGGTGACAGAGTAAGACTTCATTCAAAAACAAAAAAAAATACACCAGGTAACAGGATAATGTTGACTTGACTATTTAGGGGGGAAATGGGAAGCAGGTAAATGCTATATAAAAAATTCATATACATTAAAAATCTTCAGAGAGCCGGACTCGGTGGCTCAGCCTGTAATCCCGCGCCTTTGGGAGGTTGAGGTGAGTGGATTGCCTGAGCCCGCGGGTTCGAGACCCGCCTGGGCAGCGAGACCTCATCTCTACAATAAATCAAAAAATTAGCCGGGCGTGGTAGTGCGCGCCTGTAGTTCCAGTTACTTGGAAGGCTGAGGCGGAAGGATCGCCAGAGCCCAGCAGGTCGAGGCTGTGGTGTCCGGGAGCGGCTACCGCACTCCAGCCTGGGTGACAGAGTGAGACTCCAACTCAAAAAATAAAAAAAAATTTTAAAAAAACCTTCAGAGAATGACAATAAACCATGCTTGCAGCCCTAATTCTGGATTATTTTGGATGTACTCTATACTTCATCCCTGTTCAACTTTTCACAATTAGTTAAATGAGACGTGCTTTTTCAAGAAAGGTGATAGGCAGGTTTGGTGTTAACACAGGTGAGCGTGGAACCTCTGGTGTGTTTAGCATTTACATGAGAAGCAGAATATGGGAGTGAATTTAATTGTATCTCCAGCATGAAAGACAATAGCCAGAAATAAGGGACTATTTCTAGAAATTGGATTTAGCTGTACCGAAAATTGCAAGGAGAACTAGGGTTTGAAGTTGTTAGTTTAATCCAGAATGCCCGAAAGAGGGCAGGCTATATCAGCTATTATACTTGGCAGAAAACCAGATTAAAAGACAAAAAAAAAAAAAAAAAAAAATGGCTCTCTACAAGTTTATCAGATAATAGAAACCTCATCAACTCTATGATAAATCATGCATGACCTGTTGGAATTATGCTATTTTAATGACCTCTCCAGTGGGAGCAGACATAAAATGGTACTTTCTTAACACTTTGAAAAGCAGCCTTGCCTTAAAAAAAAAAAAAAAAAAAGTTGAAACAAGGCATTGAAGGACCTAGTAAGACATTCCAGATAAGGCAACTTTAAATAGTAAACTATTGAAAAAGAGATATACAATGAATAATAATATCACCTGATGTTTCTGTCACACTTGCCAATTATAAAACAAACATAGCTGTATTATCTTACTTTGAACTGTAACAAATGATCTAAAAACATCATTATTATTGGTATAAAAAGTTAGTTTCATCCAGATTAGGGATCTACTCAAGATTACACAACATGGAACCATGTTTGGAGGTCTTCTGGGGATGTATCCCTATTTTCTTACTGCAATACTTCTCAGTCATCATTGCAATTTCTATCATTTTCTATAAAGTAGAAAAGGGAATTCCTATTATCTAATTTATTTTCCAGTAATGGGTGAATACTATTTTCATTTTTCCTACTTTCCAGTCAATGAGGAATCGTTTAATTTTTCACTCAGAATAGAAGACTCTTTGTTTTATCACCTTTTAGCACATTTATATCTTTTACTCTGTAATACCAAATGATGCACAAGGAGAGTATTCAATCATTAATATTCGGTCAAAATGCCTATGATGTCATCAGAATATTAAACATTCACAAATGTTAAAAAAAGATCATGTTTTGATTAATAAGTGAATTATCTACCATCTGATTTCTATTCAAAACTGTTATAGACCGAATGCTATTTTTTAATTTAGCACCATATCATACTAATATTACAAATATCTCAAATGTTAAAATAAAGTAATATAGGCATAGATATAACATTCTTAAGGGATGTTCAAATCCATCTGAAATCTAAACGTTTACACTATCTTTGCTCTATATTTTATCATCCCCCCCCCTTGAATTCCAGTTATTTTGCACATGGAGTAGATTATTGCCTTTTTTTACATTGTCAGAAAAAATTATCTTTTCAACTCCATTAAGGAATTCTAAAAGCAAAAGCCTGATCTTTTTTAAATGAAACATCACGGTATCTCTGAGGTGAAATAAATCAAGTTTAAGGAGTGTAACCCAGCATATTGAATGAGAATGGGGAAAAAAACAACTTTCTAAGGTAGACTGCTTAATTTTTAAAACCATTAAGTTTTAATTAACTTTGATTTCATAAAAATAATCAAGAAGTAAACTTAAAATATTTTGTCTACTGTAAACAATTATGAAAGATAATATCATATAAATTTGGCAAAAGTATCATATCAAGCACACTGTCTTTAGAATCTCTAATACCCATAGGAAACACAGGGGTTTACTACAAGAAACTTTTGTAAAAATATCCCTGCCTCCTTATTCTGTGCAGCTATTTTTTTATAATGTTATTAAAAGTCTAAGAAATAGCGATAATTTACTCAAATAGTGTTTTACTCCATAGTAAATAAACCAAGATGTCTTTTCAGTGGTATTCTCCACCAACATTCCAAATTGATTCTGAAAAATTGCTCTATGAACTACCTATATTCAACAAATATCAGCTTTAGGTTGTACTGTTGTTTGCTTGTTTTCACATTCTTAATGAATCCTACAAACTTTTCTTAGTCAGAACATTCGTATTATAATCATTCTAAACAAACAGTTGATATAACTTAAATATCAATTTCTTTGTAGAAATAAGGACAGTTGGTATACTGTGTCAGTTGATATACATCTTCTGTTGTTACCTATGAATAACATACATTCCAAAATATTTTCTATTGCTCAATAAATTAAATTTGTATTACTTATAAAGTAATTGTGTGTGCATTAGAGTATAAGTCACACAAGCCCATATTGGAATTTTTATATTGTGCATATTTTACATATTTTAACAATTTGTCCCTGAGAAAAAGATCTTATTAGCTATAGTTAATTTTATTTACCTTCCAAATTATTAATGAGCAGGATATAAGTTAAGGCTGCAGTGAGTTTTCTATACTCAGAGGCGAAAGGCTTCACAATGTAGAATGATAGGGTGATGTTTTGAAGTTGGATGAAGTTAAACTATGATTAAGAAAGAAATAAAGAAAACAAAACATTTGGAAAACACTTTTATGTAAACTAAGAGGTAATATACAAATTTACAATTTAGAAAAATGACTTTGTAATAAAATAAACACAATGAAAAGTAAATATATTCGGTTTGGGTCCAATTAAACACAACCAAAGCTCAAGAATTACCTGTCACTCACATACTTATGATCCCATTTGATAAGAGTAAATAAAACATATTGCAATATACTAGCTAGTTAGCACTATGTCACAAGAATTTCAAATAGGAAGAGTGATATTTGGTGCAGGAGGAAAACATCATGTGATAAGTAACATGACTTCAAATTCCAAACCAAAGTAACTCCCATATTGCAAGGACTGTAACATCAACAGTCAACAGATAAATAGACATTATTATCCATACCACTGTAAAACTAGTCTTTATACTCTTTTCTGGTATAGTCTCTTGCTGATTTGGGATGAACGTAAGCATCTATATAGCTAAAGCTTGCTTGTAACTTACTAGTGTTCTGATTATATAGTTCTATCTGCATACAAGATATCTCCACCTGGGTATTCTACTTAATTTCAAACTCAGCATGACCAACGACAAAAGGATCAACCCCTTATACGAAATTGACACACCATCTATAATAACCAACTTGACAGGTAGTGTAGGCATTTTTCTGCCATCCTGATGAGAAGCCTTAAAATCATCTGTCCTTTTCCTTCAAAATCTGTATCCAGTTTATCACCAAAGTCCATTGCATTTTTTTTCCAAATAATTTTTGGATTTACCCTTTCATTCCCATTTTGTACTATCCTTAGTAATATATATTTCTGCTTGGACTTTGGTTATCTCTAAACCAACAGATCTTCCCATCTTTTGATTATCTCTTATGTCTCTTTTGTCTACTTTGGATATGACTATTAGGCAAATCTTTTCAAACTTCAATATTTTTATCCTTTGTTCAAAAATCTGCAAGAAATTTATATTGCTTTCTAATGAACCCCAAACTCTTCTGTCCTATTTTCAAGACTTTAGAAAACTGAATCATATAATTTTGTTTCCTATTAAGCTCTAACAAAAATCTTACAGTTTATTTAAATGAACCAATAAAATTCTCATACCTGGCATTCGTGTAACATCTCCCATGGCATTCATATTAAGTATGGACTTTGTTGATGTTATTCCTCCCGGCTGTATTGTTTCTCCATTACAGTCTATTAATTAATATTTGACTTATATTTTAAATCATAACTTACTTATTAAATTATGTATACTTTGATAGAAGAATATGCCATATTTATTTTAACCTGCTCGACTGGAAACACTCTCCCCATTATCCTTCATTTAATATAATCTTCTTCATCTTTTAAAGTTTTAATTTACTTATTGAGATAATAGATGCTTTTAAAGTGAAGTATGCCACTTTAATTTTATATCTCTTACAGCATTAGAACAGTGATGAAAATAGAATAAGTGCTTAATGAATCATGCGGTTATATTGAGTCCATATATGAGAAAAATAAAATTTTTTAGCACTTTGTTCAATGCCATTTAGAATGTAGATACCACTGGATGCAGAAGATTAAGAGCAGAGTTGCTTTCTTAGTAAATAATTATCATAATAATGCTTTTCAATAAATAGCACACAGGAGTTTCTTGGGAACAATATATAAAAGTATTTTAGAGCTTATAAAAGAATCACTAAAATGCATCTGCTCTTCAGTCTCTATTTTATAAAGCAAATGCAATGTGGTAATATTGACAGTTAGTCAATATTTGACACTTTGGCCAAACTGTATTTATACAGATTCATTGTTTATTTTGCCTTCCTGGCTTTTATGTGATATACTTCCTAGCAGGATTAATTCATATTTAAACTACTGATGAAATAAATCATACTTCTTTAAACTCAAAGATAATATATATTCAGATTCATACCAAATCTATATTTTATCCAGTTAAACATTGTTCTGAACAATAAACAAAATACTAGGATAATTATTAACCTACAAATATACAGAAGCAAAAAATGAGCTTTTGATTGCTCTCATTGTAAGCTCAATTTCCCCAACAGAAGAAATTGGTGGAATCTAAGATATGACTGATCTGTAAACACTATCTCATAAGATATAATCTCTTTCAAAAGTAAAGAAGAATATTAAAAACCTGAGGCAGCTACTGGATGGCCAGCCTCAGGGAACACAGCACATAGTAAAGGTGGGAACACAGTATTTTTTAATGACACAAAAAAGCCAACATGAAACTAGATGAGGTGGCTCAGAAATTCTAAGAAACAACAGATCTCTTCATGAAACTTAAGAGTAAGCACAATAGCAGAATTTTGTCTATGAAGGAAAGCACTGCTTTTGAATGCCTGTGAAGAGGAGGGAGTCTTAGCCATTATTCAGTTGTTTCAAGCACACCTTTCTCATCACTGGTAATCAATGTTGATAAAATAATCTTTCAACATGAATTAAGGAGGTGCATATAAATACTGAGAGCTAACAGGGATGTAGTGCTGAGACTGGGAATCCCTTCCACACTAAGTAATGCTAAGTACTTGGAGGTGAAACACTTTTAAACAGAGTCTGTTGGTTTTTGCTGCCTTGAAAATAATAATAATTTTGAAAATCCTACTCGTTCTTTGATTATCTATCATAAGGTTACTCTTTTGCTCTATTTGCTTGGCATTTTAAAAAATAATGTTTTGTTTTTTTTTTTTTTTTGAGTTGGAGTCTCACTCTGTCGCCCAGACTGGAGTGCAGTGGCCGCTCCCGGCCACCGCAGTCTCGACCTGCTGGGCTCTGGCGATTCTTCCGCATCAGCCTTCCAAGTAGCTGGAATTAAAGGCATGTGCTATCACGCCTGGCTGATTTTTTGATTTATTGTAGAGATGAGGTCTTGCTGCCTGGGCGGGTCTCGAACTCATGGGCTCAGGCAATCCACTCACCTCAGCCTCCCAAAGGCGCGGGATTACAGGCTGAGCCATCGAGCCCAGCTTAAAAATAATGTTTTAGAGTATCTGTGAAAGTCAGTTAGTTGCCCAACAAAAAATATAATTGATAGTTGCCTTGATATAACAGATTATCTAGTCTTGTCTATGGTGTTCTACATTTTCTCTGTTGGTCTTTGTGTGTCTCTCTAATTATGTGATAAAACAAATCATTTTTTAATCACTTTTCTTCCCTGCAAAATGATCATATTGGGTTAAATTCTCTCAAGTCCTCTGTACTCTTTGAATATTGTGAGTTCTACATAGAAAACAAAGTGTCTTGTAAAAACTTTGGATGGGACCATTGTTTAAATCATTTTAGGGTCAGATTTTTGAGAATAAGAACTTCCACTAAATTAGATTTCAAATGAGGAAGAGGAAGGAGAATGGTAAAATATGTGATTAACTAAACCTATTTAGACATTCAAATGTTTAAACAAACAAATCTAATTGCTACAGATAATTATTACCTTTAAGTTTAAAGAATGTCCAGGTTAATCTTTAATTCAATATCTCCTAAAATAAAACATTGTGAATCAGTAACAGATACACTAAAACTACCCAGATATTTTTTATTACATTTATAAGACTAGATAACTTTTTGCTCCGTACTTCTTAAAACCTTAAAGAAAATGTTATAACTTTTATATCTTTCTTTCATTTACTATAGTTGGTGCTTCTTTACACTACATTAGAGCATTCACTAAAATACTTATAAGACTGGTATAAAATGTTATGTATATTAACTCTTCAGAGAATCAGAAGTCATTATTCAACATCATCCTTGATAACTTTAAAGGTATGAAATAAATTTATGTAAGCAAAATCTTTAAAAACTTAAAGACAAACGTGTCACCTTGCATTCAGGTTTACCATTAAAATATTTTGTCCACCAAATATGGGTAATCGATTAATTATGCCATCATTTCTGGTATGTAAGTTTTCCTAAGTTAAAATATATTGTATATCCATAGATATATATGAATGTAGATACTACTGAACAAATAGAGTGATGAGAGGGGATACCAAAGAAATATTTTCTATTACTATCAGTATTATTATCAGTCAATCTGGTTTTCTCTTTCTCATCCTCAGTTTCTTATTCTGTAGAGGGAGGAAGTTGTCCCTGGTCATCACTTAAGTTTCTTCCTAACATTGATAATCCAACAATACATTAGTCTTCCAAAAATATATCCTTACTTATTATCTACTCACAAGGGTAGATATTACAAGAGTAATTACTTAAGCAAGACAGGATTTAAATTTACAAGTAGATTCTTGTTAAATTTTTTAAATAATGCAATTAAAGCTCATCACTTTTAACTTGCATATTTAAATGATGACAGAAAAAGAAAATAGTTGTATGAATTTGTCCTTGGTAAGAACTTTGAAAACTTTATCCTGTTCAGGATATAATTTAGTATACATTTGACATGTATTACTATTGTACCTGAGAGAACAGAAAATTGGTTTAGCTTACAACATTTTAAATTTTGACCAAAGTGATTTTTTATTGTAATTTCCCTTTGTTTATTCAATACATACCTATATGATTAAATAAATAAAATAAAGACTCTATTGATAAAATAAAATATGAGTTAGGTCTGAACATTCGACCCATCCATGCAAAGAGGCAAGTGGTTTTGTTGTTGTGGCAGGTACCCTATGTTGGTGGGGAGGCTGCATTGACATGTTGGGCTGTAGCCTCAACCTTCTGACTGGCGTTAATTATTCCTTCTACCTTCCTCTCTTTTTTCTTTATATTCTCAACCACATCAAACTAGCTCTGATTTTTCCAGAGTTAATTTATTCTCTTCTTCTCAGCCCATTTCTCATGTGTTTACTATATCCCTGTCAGAAGACAAAACAGCCCTTATATTTATATGGTAGTGATAAGAAAGCAATAAAACAAATATAGTGTTTCGCTGCCTCTCTTAAGGGACCACTATACATATTTGTGACGTAAATCCTCTGAACGGTAAGACAAAAATTATCTCTGACAATGCATTAAGATACTTGGAGAATTATGTGTGTGTGTATGTGTTTGTGTGTGTGTGTTGCATCATATTTATAGTATTTTATTGTGACTCCCTTCAGTTATGGTTGCCTAATACTTTTTCTGGATTGTTTATAGCATTGTTTAGTTTTGTAATCTATCTTATCTGTTTCAAGTTAAATGGTAAGATATATTATTTTAAAGGCAGGTCTAGCCAGTTACTATAGTTTTTTATAAAATGAGAAAAATAAGAAATACATCTGAAAGCCCTATGATTTAGATATACACCATGTTCAAATATGCAATATGATTACAGCCATGTGCATTAATTAGAAACACTATGTATTTACCAAAAAAACCCTCACAAAATTACAAATTGCTTAAACTTGATTTAAACTGATGACATTCATATTTACCTATTTCCTATCTCCTATCAATTTGAGAACAGAGGAATATATTTTGTTTGTTATGTTTTTACTATGCCCAAAACACAGTAAACATTAGTTTAGCTTGGATTTTCCACCCAGTCTAACTGTTTTATGCTCTTATGCATGAATCACTAATATGTTTAAAGTTTTTATTTCACTGAAAAAAGATTGACTTTGATGCAAACTTTGTTTTTTACAATTATTAGTTTAAAATTTTTTTATATTAAAACAAAGTTAGTTACTTCATACTTGAAGTATATAACAACTCTCGACCACTACAGTTATGTGGAATCTCAAATATTAACTGAATTCTTTTTTTAAAAAAGGGATAAAGGTAGAAGGATAATGTGCGCCCAACAGGTTGAGGCTGCGGTGGCCGTGAACGTGCCACTGCACTCCTGCCTGGGTGACAGAGATAGACTGACTCAAAACAAAACAAAAAGAATACAGTATTAAAAATAATGTGTGATTCCATTTAATGCTTACATTCTATAACTACATATAGTAAGAGTTTTAAGAGCACATACCTGATCTCAAACCAGGCAAAGTGGGGATCAAAGGGAGGTCTAAACTTTATCTGTGCAATGACCACTTATGTACCGAATTCTAAATAAAAATCTTTAAAATAAAATAAATTTTTAAAGAGTACATACGTTTTTAAAGTAATTTCTATAAAAGAGTTTTATACATTACATCATTTATATCACTTAATGTGTTCTCAGACTCTAAACATTTCCAATTTTACCAGAAGTTATTTCTGTCAGTGGTTCTGTGTATTAGATTTCTACAATTAATATTTTTTTTATTCTTTACAATGTAGTTGTTAAAAATAGTGCTTTTTTTCTTAATGCAATTAAGAATTGTGTTTGAATTCTGGTTAATGAGACTGAGTCTATATCAATATCTCTCTAAATTATATAGAATTTTTTGTGTAAATTATATATATGTTATATATATACACATGCATATATGTGTGTATATATACACACCATTATTTTTTCAAAAAAGCAATGAACATATTTTATGCATTTCTCAAGAAAGTTTTTTTCTTATGCATTTTTTATTCATTTAAAACACTTTACTTATTCCAAGCCAATAAAATATGAAATGCGCTTATGAAAGAAGGCCAAAAAGTCCATCTGTGTCTATTCATTTCTCTGAGTTATCAGTTCTTTAATTTCTCAAAATATTTTTCATCTCAAGCTTGACTATTTGTTTCACTAAACAAATAGACTGCTCCAACTTCTTTTAGTAGTAGATACTTTTTAAAAAGTTCCAACAACAAAAAACTATCTTCCTTCAGCATCCAAAAATTTTCCAATTACTCTAAAACTGCCTTAGTGTGTGTTTAAGGTTTAAATTATTCTTCCCTGCCTGTCTTTGTAGAGATTTCTAGGACATTATCACAATAATAATTTCTGTAAAAAGTTGTTTTCTTATTTTAGAGTACTTCAATAGAATTTGTCAAAATATTTATCATCAAAATCTCCTCTACATTTATGACAGGGTCAAAGATTTAATTATTCTTATTAATAGTGCTTTATCCCTGTGTAACACCTAGTAATAATTTAAGCTGCTTCATAAGCGTTTTCTTTTTACTTTCAAGTTTTGTTTTACTAATAAGTTCATTGTTTATAATCCCTTTTTTGAAGAGAAATTTTAATTTCTATAAATTTGAGAGCTTTATATGTAGTCCTTTCATGCCTCAGACTATGTAACTTCTAGAAAGTCTTTCAACCACTTGATGCCTCAATTTTCTTATGTATAGAGTAAGAGAGTAGCACCTTGTCATTTCAAAAAAATTGTACAATGCTCTGAATATTATTGTCTTCTTTCATTTGCCAGAGTTTGTCAGTATCTGCTGCTTTCTACAAGCATTATATCTCGGGTTTATTCTTCATCTACTATCTCTGGCGTTTCATAGAAATACTTTGGTTTAAATGTACATACTCACTTGTTAAGCACATTCCACTTTGAAAATTTATTAACTGAAAGTAAATTTAAAGCATTACTTGATGTAACAATTTACTATTTCTTTATGTACTATTATCTATTGTCTCTCTCCCTCCCTTTTTG
This sequence comes from Cephalopachus bancanus, assembly GCA_027257055.1. Classification (NCBI taxonomy): domain Eukaryota; kingdom Metazoa; phylum Chordata; class Mammalia; order Primates; family Tarsiidae; genus Cephalopachus; species Cephalopachus bancanus. The sequence goes on along the minus strand of JAPVLO010000005.1, from coordinate 12,789,371 downwards.
AATTTTCCTATGGTAACACTGACTTACAGTTCCTAAAATTTTCACATATATGTAGCATTATAAGAAAGCATATTTATTTATATCATACTCAATTGTGTTGCAAAGAGATGATAATCAAGCAATAAGTTAATTGACTGGAACAAAATCTTACCTCATTATAACTACCTTAGATCTGTGCATTCCTATATCCTCAAAACTATATTAAAAATAATAGTGAACAAATTTTATAAATATTGGTATATAAAGAAGCTGTACAAACTGAGGTAACTCATTCTTATTGAATCTAGTTTCGTATTTTATTTAGATTTTAACACAGACAAAATATAATAAATGCAATTTGGGGAAGAGATCTGGTCTGTATCAAACCATAGTTGAGACAGTATAATAAAAGACTAAGTAGCTAAATATTGCTGAAAAGTTCCTACTGGTGACTACTGATACAGTAAGAAAAGGGAAGTTTAAAAATGTTCATTCCATATTAAAAAGAAAATGAAGAAACAGGAAGGGAGAGGAGGAAAAGAAACTTCAAATGATTATGAAAAACAGTGAAAGAATGCACATTAGATTAGAATCTACTTAATAGTCCATAGAATAAGTGAGGGAATAAGTGAAAAAATAGAAGAAAGAAACTAATATCTAAAATATCATTAAATATTATGAGGAAACAGATTTTTTATAAGTTGCAAAACACATTGTTAGCTGTGAGTATATAAAGTCGTGCACATTCAGACCTTTAACATTGAACATTATAATTGTGAAAATGTAGTTCTGTCAATAGGTGACTAAATTTTGCCTCTTGCTGTTGTAGACTGCATGCTGTCACCACTCTGGCTCCAGTTCCATAATTAAATATGCACTTTTGTCAAGTCACTTTATTTTTTTAGACTTAAGGTTCTTCATTTACGGCATGAAGCTCCATTTACTATATGTTAACATTTTTTTTCATAGAATTTTATTTTATTTGAGATGGTATATACACTTTTATTGTTTCTTTTTTTTATTTATTTTTGTCCTCAATTGTATATTAGGGTGGTTTTGCAAACACAATTCGGGTACTTTCGTTGTTTTTAAACATTTAATTTAGTTTTCCTAAATATTTTAATACATCTAAATGACATTTATAGACCATTCCTGTCATTTTATGCATTTAATTTGGTATATTTAAAATTTTTACAAGAACTTAAGACTTTGTGTTAGAAAATAACATACCTATGTCCCAATGTCTTATTTAAATTTTATGTATCTAATTTATATTCCTTCACATTTTGTATAGCTGTCATCCTGATTTATACTTCTACTTTTAAAATATCATATCCAGATGATTTTCAGAATTATATTCAGCAATTTTATTGGCTATACTGCAAAACTCTGGTAATATGTTAGGAATATTTTTAAGGTTTTAATCATGTTATTGTTTCATTCATAATGCTTTATGACTTTGTTCAAAAATTGACAATTATGTAACAAATTCTCGATTTTTATAATAATAAATGGGGCAAAATAACATTCGAAAGCAATTGTTTGTTATCCTATCACATCTAGTGTGAACTAATATTTATTAGGTCAGTAAATCAAATATCAAGTAGGTAGTAGATGGTTAATAGTCAGAAACTACCAATGAAATTGGTGTTGGCTGAATCTGGCATATTGTTTTTAGAAACATTATAGACAAACATATCATTAAAATGGTATTCTCTGTAGGCAGTGCTCAACATTGAAATGCCAGCTGTTTATATTAATTTTTTCTTTAGCCTGCCTTGCAGATTTTGTGTTTTTTTTTTAATGTTACCTCACCCTTTATGCCTTTTAGAGTGCTGTTCCAGATGGACTAATTTATTAGTATTTGATGCCTTCCTACGTACATTTTCATTTTCCAATTTTAAATTTTAAATTCCTTCTTTTAGAATGCATACATTAAGTTTGCATTCTTCACATTTCTTAGTTAGCGGATACTCAAAAATTTGGAATAAATAGTTTTAAGCCTCAAGAGTTTATAGTCTTTATCCCAAGATTTAAACATATACATATATACACGCATGCACAAGATATCGTTTTTTGATTACAATTCAAAAAAGTAAAATAAGCTCAAGAAAAGTTTTTCACACAAAAATTATTTGAAATATCTAAGTTAAAATGAAATGAGAAATTGTAGCTTCTTTCAACAAGTTGAATTTTTGAAATATTTGTATGTTTTTATCACACAAAAAATTTGAAATGGGCTTTAATATTTGAGATAAGAATAATCAAACTATTATCTTCAGTTGCTGTATTTTGTAGTAAAAATTACTTTTATCACCCAGAGTATTCATCCACAGAACTGTCATTTTAATTTAATCAAACTTGATAAATTAGCTTCCATCTTTTTATTTCTGAAGTAGTGTTATATAGATACAGTGACTGGCAGACTATCTCAAATATATACATACATATATTTTAGAAATTATGAATAGATGAGACAAAAACAAATTTGTTACATTGTGATTTATATACAAAGAATCATTGATGGATGGATGAATAGAAATGATGATAGATGATAGAAAGATGACAGATGGATGATTATAGCCATATTCATAATAATCTTCAGATGATGTAAAGATCACTAAATTTTTTTTAAATGATGTATTAATGCTTAGAATATGAATGTGAATTTGTGTAATCTTTACTTCGGTATGAATTATGAGGACAGGTTTAACATTTTAGGGACATTATTATTTTATAATCAAAAAATAAATATTATATTTGTATTGATTTTAAAAAACAGGTAAACGGGACCAAATCTGAGAGTTACTGCCATCTATGAAGCTCTCAACTAAAAATGTGTTTTATTAGAACCAAGATAAGACCTAAGCTATATTTTCCATTAGCAATAAATGAGAGTGTACAAGAGGAATCTGAAGGCTGCAAAGATTAAAATGATTGAATGCCTTATGGGATGGACTGTATAGTCCTTTGATAACTGCATTCATTTTTTAAATGAGCCATCTGAAATTGCTACCTGTCCAACCTGCACAAGATTAGCAAACCAGAAGCATGTAGATAAACTTTGCAAGTTGTCATTAGACAGGCTATTTTAATATCACTATAGTCAAGTTTTAGATACCCTATACTCACTTATGGGTGGAATGTATACTTATTTTCTGGCATTTGCACTATAGTGTTTGTATTCTAAGATAAGTAAAACATTAATAATTATCATTTATGTTGTCTAATATGTGAGATTTAAAATACAGTGATTTCCTTCCAGTCCTGTTTATACAGTGTTTGTCATAAATTAGACAAACAAGACTCTAACTGAAAACATTACAGCCTCAAAAATATATAGCATCAAAAGTGGGGATCAAATTGAAATATTCATAATTCATCTACCTTAAGTGCTGACATTTATAAAGATTAGATCACTAATTTCATTCTTGCAATAAACACAAAATACGTTATCAACTGTTTTGTAAAAAATTTCTTCTTTAATACAAATGCTAATAATATTTTAAAAACTGGAATTTACTGACTGCATATGCTTGCTTCCAAATCATAATTTTTTTTTTTTTTTTTGAGTTGGAGTCTCACTCTGTCGCCCAGACTGGAGTGCGGTGGCCGCTCCCGGCCACCGCAGCCTCGACCTGCTGGGCTCCGGCAATCCTTCCACCTCAGCCTTCCAAATAGCCGGAATTACAGGCATGCGCTATCACGCCCAGCTGATTTTTTGATTTATTGTAGAGATGAGGGCTCGCTGCCCAGGCGGGTCTCGAACCCACGGGCTCAGGAAATTCACTCACCTCAGCCTCCCAAAGGCGTGGGATTGCAGGCTGAGCCACTGAGCCCGGCCCAAATCATAATTTGAGAGTACATAAAAAAAGAGAGATTGTTTGCTAAAGTTTTCATTTTTGTTTTTTTCTCCAAAATTTCTAATTGTTTTATAAATTGTGATGCATGTAGAAATCTGTTTTCTTAAATATTTGATGAATATCTTTCTGATAATGTAATAACAAAAGTTGACTTTTAAAGCAAGTTCACAAATAACAGGTTGCCCCAATACCAGAACTTTTTAAATACAAATATTTTTAAATTTCATAATTAAATTTAAATTTACAAATTTACTGTAGGTACTTTTTTAAAAGAAGGTATTGAAAATTGAGGCAATTATCTTGTTTCAATAAACTTCTTAAAACTTGGAAATGTTAACTTACTAAGTACTGTTAAGTCACAAATTTTCATTTAAATAGATGTGATGGAATCTTCTGTTTCCATGTCCATCAGCAAAATGAGCACTGGTAATAGCCATGAGGATTCAGGAGAATAGATGCTTAGGCTTTATACAAGTGATTTAATCTATATAGAATGTGTATGACGCAGATACAATTTGAAATGAACTTATATACTAAGGCAGTGCCTCAGACTGTTGATTCCAGAGAAAATGAACTGATTGGTGACCATGGAGAACAAACTTATAATTAGAGATAATAAATTGACAGGAACTAGATGGTGGTAACTTGTAGAGGATATGTACGTGAAGGAATTTTCTTTGTCTTGCCCCTTTACGAATGGTATAAAAGCTCTGTGTTAACTAACATTAAATTGTCATCTGTTCAGGAAAAAAAATAATTTGACAGGAAAAAAATATTGGGGCAATGTTGAGTTTCTTTGTTGCAAGATTTTTTAGAGACTTTAATTTGTTAATATTGAATCCCTGAAAGAAAACTCCAGTGCATTCTTTTCCTCACTTCATTTGATCATAAAGATATTTTCTGCTGAAAACAGTTTAGCATATGATTTTTGTTGTGAAAACTGTCCTAAGATATGATGCAATACATTTATATTATATGAAGATTATGAAAGGTATAACACAATAACTTTTTGTGGCTCTAAATTCTTCATTGCTTTAGAAAAGTTGGGAAAAACATTGACGTATTAGAATATTCGACATCAAAAATAAACCAGAGTTATTTTCTACAGTATTAAACATTCATATTTTGATAGCACTGTTTAAGATATTAGAATAACAATAGATGCTTCTTACACAAATCTAGTTTGGTAAATTTGTATCTCAAAAATATACCAGAAACAATAGAGTTCTGCAATATGAAGTATTTGTTCTTTCTATAAATTGTTAATAAGTTTCTTTAACTTGTTTTAAAAAGAATGATGATTTAAAATAACAAGAAGGAAATAGTCGGGTTGCTTACATACAAGCATTCTGACAACTGATGACAAAGAAGGAAAAAGAAAACTTCAGAAATGAATACTTGGGATAAAACAGTTGAGACAATTGAATGAATGGTGAAACACTACTTTACAATCAATAAATCTCTGTGGTAGCCGCTGCCAATCACATACCCAATATCGCTTTTCTTACTTACAAAAGAACTGAAGTGGCAGTATATTCAGATAAAAGAAAATCACCTCTGCAGCCTCTCTTGCAGCTAGGGACATCAGGGTAAAACAATGCTACGTAATAAGGTGTGTATATATAGAGAGAGAAAAGGTGGAAGCACTGACTTTCTGAATCAAAAGGCAAAGACTTTTGTCTTTTGCTCTTATCTTTTCTCTCTTCTTCCTGGCCTGAGATACAGGTACAATGTCTGGTTGTTTAGTGCACATTTCCTGCTTGTTATAGTGGACATTTTGCAACCCTAAAGGTGAAAACCTCTATCTACAAATGGTGTAGCAGGTAACAGAGGTGCCAGTTTCCTTGATATTACCTTCAGCATCTATTTCAAGTTGTTCTGCCCTACCTAACTTAAGACTAGGAGAACAATCATCCCCTATTTATTTAAGCAACTGTTTTGCCAAGTTCCCACTTAACCCTCAAGGAAATCGATTTCTACTAATACAGGCTCTGAACCTATTAGTGAACTGAACAATAATAGATGTTCATAATATTGTTATTAATTATCTTAGAAAGTTTTATTCCTTTTAGAATATTTGATTAAAAATTATAATCAGAGAACTCTATATTATGGTTAATACATTTTCCAAGTAGAGAGTTAAATTTTCTAATTTAGTGACGAAAACTCAATAATTTAGAAAATATCAATATTCACAATGGCTCATTCTCTAAAATTATCATATAGAAAACGTTTTCCTGGTGTATTTTCACTTTCCCATATTTTCATATGCAGTTAACTTTAAAATGTTATGCCAGTTGTTTAGGTGTCAAATTACTTTCATTATCAAGAGAATAAATTGGCATTTATTTTAAGTTTAGAATTACTTCAGCAGTTCTAATTGTCTTAGTAAAAAGCCAACATTTCTTTTTGAGTGGGAGTTCCACTCCTTCGCCCAGGCCGGAGTGCAGTGGCACACTCACCGCCACCACAGCGTCGACCTGCTGGGCTCCGACTTCCTTCCGCCCCAGCCTTCCGAGTTGCCGGAATTACAGGAGCGTTCTACCACACCCACTTAATTAGTATTATTGTTGTTGTTGTTGTTATTATTATTATTAGTATTAGTAGTAGTAGTAGTAGTAGCAGTAGTAGTAAACAGGTCTCGCCAAGTTTCCCAGGCTGGTCTCAAACCCGCGGGCTCAGGCAATCTACTCGGATCGGCCTCCCAAAGTGCTGGGATTATAGACTGAGCCACCAGCCATAAAATAATGCAACATTTTATCTTTGCCTTCAAGGCTCGCCAACCCTGCCATTATCTTCCACATATCTTTCTTCATGAATTCTGTATATCGGAATGTAAACACATTCCACGTGAATTGCCTGCTATTCACTTTTACAGTCTATTGCTCTCCCTTCTCTTTACCATATAATATACTCGTGATATGCTGGAGTCTGCTTATCCCCCCTTGCGAGAGCTAATTTTGCACGTATCTTCCCAACTCTGCATTCAAGACACTTCACTGGTAGCTTGATATTGACCAAAGTAAGAATATTAAAACTATGAAATTTGTAAATGCTACAAACGAAATACTCCTTCACTGTAACAGCCAATTATTAAAAAATTACCATCACATCACTGAACAATATATCATTTATGTTAAATACTAAAGTCAATTGTCTTTAGCACCAGAAAGGCACTAGATCTACACAGAAAAGTACAAGATATATCTGTAGATGAACATTGTAATAATATGCTACTGAACATATTATTTAGTAGAATCAAATGGATTGAAAGGGCTTAATGAAACGGTAACAATGATCAGTTTCACTGATTTGTAATATATTAATGACAACCAATTTAAATTGTGGTCAATTTTTCTAAATATATATAATCTGCAAGAAAAATAATATTGATCTAGGCTACAAATGAATAACTAGAAAAGACTAAATTATAAGCAAATACAGAATTTAAAACTTCCTGGTGATTCTCATTTACAATTTACATTTGTAGTAGAAAACTATCTTCATCAATAAGTTGATTACAGATCCTTATGACTTACTCTTACCCTAAGAAATATTATTTAAATAAAATAAAGCTATAATGGCGTACTGCAACTTTATTTCTTTAACCTAGCTGAGGTTATTTTTTATATGTCATAGTATTATTAGGTTGTGAGATTGTTATGGGATCAAAAACTTCTTTTCATAATTGTCTATTAATCATTCTATAATTTCTGGAGAAAAGTCATAATATGGGTGGTCATAAAATTCAGGCAATTTTACAGGTGTCAAAGTAAAATAAAAACATAATTCTACATTCACAACTAGAATTTAACTTTTATTATACAATAGCTATTATGTAATCCCTTTAGCTGGCTCTTAATATTTTTTCCTAAAAGGTCTAATTGTCTAATCAAATTAAGAGTGGCTTTAAATTGAGACTAACAAGGAAAATGGTTTAAATATCAATGCTGCATAAGAAAACATAGGTCTTATAAATTTACTTCTTACCAATATAGCTGTTTATTTGCAAATGAAGTAACAAATATTAAAAAGTAGTTATTTTGAAAGAATTGTAAGCATCATTTACACTTAAAGAATTGTCTGTAAGAATTACAGGCCACTAACAATTGTTTAGCTTGCAATATACACTTGCTAAGAATTTATAAAGCAGGAAGGCCAGATTTAAAATACTCAAGGCAAATTGTTCAAAGATCATGTGTACTCTAATAAAAAATAAAGCAGCCTATGCTTTCTTTAAAAAAAAAAAAGACACTCAATAAGTAAATTATGTTATCAACAAGAACTTGGAGCTAGCATTAGAAAGGTAGCATTTGATTTTCTAAAAGCACTTGGACATTTAAATTGATTTAGTTAATATACAATTATCTGGATTCTATAAAAATAGCAAACTTCAGCTACCACAATCATGCAAAGCACGTAGTTTTTTTAAACTATAATGTTTTGTGACATCTTTCACAAGGCTTAATGACTTGTGGGCTTTCTATTTTTCCAACAGAAAAAGTTGGAAGTGTATTTTTAAAATATAGACAATCTATCATAACAAACAAATCAATAAAATATTTAAAAATTATGTGTATGCATTCTATACACAGTTTACTAACTAAAACAACTGAAGCATGTTTGGAAATCATTAATTTTGTTTGCAACTAAAATATTCAAACAGAACTATCAAAATAAATATTTTTAAGGTCTTGACAGATAAAAATTGAAAAACATTATTTGTAATATCTTCCTAATTACAAATAATCAAAGCTCTACTTTAAAATTGATGGAGTAATATAAACATTTTGAAATCAATGTATATGAATCTTGTTTTTGCATCTTCATCTATAAGCAAAATATTCACTATTTATCAATTTTTGTTTTGTAAAATCACTTTATTAGTATCAGTTTCCAAACCATATCTTCAGTTTTGTGAACTGCTAAACTTATCTTGAAATACACCTCCCAGCACCCCCCATTCTCAATACCAGTAATAGTAAGGGAAGCAGGGAAACACTTACCTAATTTTATTATGTTAAAGCAATATTCAGGTGCATATTCTGAACCAACTTAGATGACAGTTGTAGCCCTATTCTGTTCGTAATGTTTATCATGCCAGTAACATTCAAAACCTACAATTTCACCTTTGCTTCAAATATTAAATCCATCCGTTTAATAGGAAAGTCTATTGTAAATTTACCCACTGAAATTTATCATCTTGGGTGTAGTCAGGAGCACATGAGAATGGGAAATGTTTTAAAATAATTAATTTAGGATTAAACATTTCTCATAAAGAATAACACAAACTATGTTATATCCAGGCTGGGAAAAAGGAAAACAATCAACCTTTGTATAAGCTAGAAAATATTAAAACTAAAACCTTGTTTCAATCGATGTACGTTAAATAAAATAGAAATAATCGCTATAGTTTTAAGATATAGTTGTGTACAATGACAATAAGATTATTTGTTATAAGAAATAAAAGGTTAATTTCTGGGCTTCCAAACAAAATTTCAAAAATAAGTATAAAATCAACAAATTTCTAACACAGATAGCTATGTTCCTGTAGTATCCCTAATTATGAAAACATTACCTAGAAGTATAGATATTGAAAGTCAATAGAATAGTTTGCATGGTCATTTGTTTCACTAGCTCTGTTTATATAGATATTAGATGCAATCATGTTCTTTCTATTCAAATATAGTGAAATTCTCATAACTATTTGGAAGAGTCATGATATTTTTCCTTAAACAACAAAAAAAGTAACAACTCTCTTTCCATATATGAATACCAAACAGGATTGATATGGAAACAATTTAACTTGAATGATGTAATTATGTAATGGAATGCAAAAAATTATAGCAATTAAGGTGTTGTGACATGCTCTAATGAATGAAGTTACACTGGTTGATGACAGTATATCTCCTACTCATTAATTATTTGGATAGACTGCATTGTTTTACTTAGTATGAAAAAATTGTCATAAATTACCTCTAAAAATTTTGTCATACATTTTCATTGAATATTGATATTTCTCTCACATCCATGTATTATAAAAAAATCAGATCAATACTAATACCATTTTAGTCTCCAGAAAAACTCACAATGTGGTTCCACTCCTTTACTAAATTCACCTAATAATTTCCAGGAAAAAAAAGTGTTAGCATTTTCAGAGAATAGGTTTATAAGGAAAATCTGCACATGCGGCTTGTTAATGTCTCTTGTCTAGGTTTCCAAGTGATTAAAAATAGTTTATAAGCTTTCTTACTTGTAGACTAAAAAGAAAGACACACTTCTAAAATGTAGCCAATAATTTTTCCAGTGAATTACCTGTATTGCAAAGCAATATACTGCTAAGGTAGTAAAAAGATTTAATAGAGTATTCTTTTTAAAATCAAAAGATAGTCAACGTTATTTTCCAAAACGCTTGGAAATAAAAAAGTAGAATGTTCCTTTTCTAAATACGTTTTCTGTTTTCTTCTAAATTCACGTTTTCCTTAGAATAACCTTCTTCTGCATAAGAAATTGGAATTTAAAAGTTTAACAATGATAGCATTAAACAAAGAAAACTCTTCTAATCTCATTTGTGGTGAGGGAGGATTTTGAGAATGACATATATGTATTTATTCCTTAATCAAGTTATAAAAATACACAGTTACCAAATCAAGTTATAAAAATACACAATTACCACAAAAAGATAATAAATTAATTTTTTTATAGTTCTCAGATCTAACCTGGTCATTGTTGATTGGCAATATGTGTTAGTTTTGTTTTTCCTCTTCTCTGAATAATTTGCCCAACCTGACCCACCACTTCCATGACAAGGCTTTACAGGAAAACATTCATCTGAAAGAACTCTTACATGGAAGAATCTATGGTAAAAGACAGCTTTATCCAAATACAAAGGCTAGTAATTTAGGTGTCATGTTAGCCATTTAAAAAGCACTGACCTATTTCTCTGCATTGCTCAAGACAATTGCCTTTTTATAAGCACAGTACTCTCAATCATTGTATGAAGACATACAGGAAGAAAAATAAAACATAGTGAACATGTCTTTATTTCTTATCTTTATTTTACTGGCTTCCTGCATGATTCCACTGTTTCAATGTACATGTTCATATAAAAGCTTTGGTCTCTTTTGACTAGACATTGTGATTTAAATATTCTATTAAAAATACAATTTTTTAAAAAGCCACTAACTTTCCTGAGATAGTTTCAGATTGAAAAGATTTTTCTTAGGTTGACTAAGAAACCTCCCGAAAAGGCCAATGGGACTATTTTTTCAGTGGCTATGGAAAACAGAAATGTTTTGTTTTGAGAATTACCATAGACAAACCAAGGTGGCTTCTTACAAGCAATTCACAATATTCTATAGCTATTAAAAAAAGTGGAGCTACCAAGAAAAGAATATCATTTTATAAAGTGCCTCAGCTGGTAAAAAATGGTTGGCTACTTATCTTGCTGGTTCTTAAAAGAAACCTCAAAAACCTTATTTTTTAAGATCCATTAAAAAAGAAAAAATAAATTTTCTTTTAAAAAAGAGAAGACATTGATAATATTGTTCTTGTCCTATTTATTTCTCAGCCTGAATTTGCTAATAATAAATGTATAAGAGATACAGTGGCAACTGCCAACAAAGAAATTACACCCCATTTTACAAATCTTCAAAAAATATTAATTTTTGATAAAAGTGCCACTTCTCATCGGGAGATGTATGTGTGTGTGTAAAATATAATTACATGTTCCATAAAGGATTCATTAAAAACAGGTGCCATTTTTTGTAGCATATGTAACAATTTAATAAACATTGAATTTTAAGTTTTTAGCATTCTTGTGTCTCATAAAGTCACCCTACACACCGTAAATTACCATAGCTAATTTTTGTGATTTATTGAACTAGATATTTCAGAACTAATAAATGAAAACAAATGATCATAAGATGGCCATGTTCTAAGATGCTCATTGACCAAGATAATTATCGAGTGGATACGTTTAAAATGACTAGAGAGAGGCAGGCTTTTTGCTCCCAGGAGACTTTCAATTTAAATTCTGGTGATGGAGTCAAGGAAAGACACAGAGGCAAAAAATGTATCCATATAATCTGAAATATAAAAATGTGCTACCAAACTTCTACTTTAGCATTTATACTTAATTTGGACCTGACAATCAAAGAAAAAAATAATTTCTATGGGCGAAATAGTTTAGATAGGACTGTAGAAATTTCTACAAAATTCTCAAATACAATTATTTTTAAAATAAAATGCCAACAAGCATTGGATTACAGAAAAAGAAACCTCATTAACAAGGGTGCCTACATAATGAACATTTGTGTACCTAACCCTGAATTGCACCCCACATCTGTAAAATAAAAATATGTAAAGAAAAAAAACCCACATTAATTTTAAATTGCCTTTGTCTTACTCAACTTTGTACAGTCTTTTATTTTTGTAATTTTCTAGAGAAATTATAAAATTGAGAGGTGGAAAGTAAGCTTGATTTCTACTCAGATGACTGTATTCTCTTCTTTGTCCCAGGCAGATAATTTCAGTCAAGATCTCTACTGCCTCTTTTACCTAGATACGATATTTACCACAGCTGAAAAGACATCATTGATTCAACTTAGTTTCAATTGGCTTGTTTCCAATAATGACACAAAACTAATAATTTTCTCTGGGTTGGTGACTCCATGTATACTTCACAACCATGAACACTGTTGGAAGCGCTAAAAATAAAGAGGTACATTATTTTATATGGAATTACCAAATAACAATTGAGGGGAAAAAATGTTTAATGCAGAAGTAGACTCATCTCCCATGGAAACATTTTAATTCTTAGTTTGAAAGTGCAGCTAGTTGTAATCAATGTTGACTTTCAAGTGCATAACTTAGATAAATATTTGTTAAATCATAATGTTAACAAACGCTCTCATATGTGACCGGCATATTAGAAGAACAGCACTTATTTAAAACCAAATTTTCAGTAAATTTTAGGAAAATCACTAAGTGAAGAAGAGGAATAACATATAGGCTTTCCTGCAATTTACTTCGGTAAAAATATAATGTTAAAAGTAAAAGTAAAAGCCGGGCTCGGTGGCTCAGCCTGTAATCCCGCGCCTTTGGGAGGCTGAGGTGAGTGAATTGCCTGAGCCCGCAGGTTCGAGACCCGCCTGGACAGCGAGACCTCATCTCTACAATAAATCAAAAAATCAGCCGGGCGTGGTAGCGCATGTCTGTAATTCCAGCTACTCGGAAGGCTGAGGCAGAAGGATCGCTGGAGCCCAGCAGGTCGAGGCTGCGGTGGCCGGGAGCGGCCACTGCACTCCAGTCTGGGCAACAGAGTGAGACTCCAACTCAAAAAAAAAAAAAAAAAAAGTAAAAGTAAAATAGACCTAAAATTATGTTATGGAAAAGTAAAATGGAAATGGTTTACCAAGTAAAAAGTTTGCAAATTGGTGGTACAGGCACTCAACAAAACTGGCATTTCATTTTAATGTGACAACAGTCCTTTTGACAGAAGATTAGTTTAACATTGAACATCCCAACAAAACAGTTATCCATTTTTAAGTGCATAATAATTCATTGCTGCCCTTTACCATACATTAAGTGCCACTTATCATTGTGACAGGAATATAAAAGCTTTTGCACACTAGTCTGGAGCTGAGATCAAAGTTGTTAGGGCAAGTACATTGGATACGGTTTTCTAAAGTCAGTCAAATCATTAAAAACACTATGTTTAGACCATCTTTACCTCTGAGCTCGAAGAGAAATACAGCATATTTTTTAAAATATGGGAACTCTCAGGAAGGCAATAGCCTCACCATCTTGTGACCAGAGACCATGTTAGAGCCAAAACATGCGTCAAGATAGTCTTGGTGGTCACTGTAACAATAATTCATTGAGCTGATTCTAGGGAGACCATCTCCTGCTGCCTAATCCATTAATATAACAGGTAATGTTACAATATTCTAAAAAATCATGCAAGGCAATTAAATATAAAAATGCACAATGCCGAGCTCGGTGGCTCAGCCTGTAATCCCGCGCCTTTGGGAGGCTGAGGTGAGTGGATTGCCTGATCACGGGTTCGAGACCCCCCTGGGCAGCGAGACCTCATCTCTACAATAAATCAAAAAATCAGCCGGGCATGGTAGCGCATGCCTGTAATTCCGGCTACTTGGAAGGCTGAGGCGGAAGGATCGCCGGAGCCCAGCAGGTCGAGGCGCGGTGGCTGGAAGCGGCCACTGCACTCCAGTTTGGGCGACCGAGTGAGACTCCAACTCAAAAAAAAAAAAAAAAAAAAAACACAATAAATTCCTATATCCTTCTTAACTTAGAAAAATTAATGCTATTCATGTAATACATCGGATATTCTTTGATTTGCTGTTCTAGGTAAGAAAGTCAGGTTAGTTATTGTTGTTTGGCTTCCTTTAACCTTTTTCTTGTATTTGATAATATTCATTTGTTCATTTATGTTGCCTAAGAAATTTTCATGCAATAGTATTTATATTACAAAATTTAGTATAGTACTATTTTCTTTGTCCAAAGTTTATTTGTATTTTATTTTAGAATGCAAATTTCAGAATAGAATATGCAATAGTTGTTAAGGTTACAACAATCTCATTGGAGAAAAATGAATATGCCACTGCCCCCTTTTTTTAGGTTTGATCCTCAGATACTCATCTCTGTACAGCAGTCTACTAAGAAACCTAGACCGAGATTTACATGCTGAACTTCAGAACAGCTCAGTTGTCTTGGAGGTATCAATGGTTAAAAGAAAAAAAATATATGGGGATTTATAAAGACTCTTTATAAATAGAATCTACTGTATCAATAGTATATTTTGTTTAATAAAATAAATATTTGAAGCAAGGTGAAAGATGTCTTATTATCAGTGTAATAAGGTGGGTGCCCTGACCAGACTTTTATATGTCTAACTACCACCTCGATAATAATATACCTAGGTCAAAAGAGAAAGCAAAAGAGGGAGAAATATTTAGGGGCAAATCTGGACTAAGTACGAAACCATCATGGACAAGATTTCTTCTTCCTTCTCTGTCAACCAGCAGCTAATGTTAGGATACTTGGAATAAGGTCATTCTATGTCTAGAATATGCACTATTCAAGGTTCATCTTTATTCTTAAATAAGCACTCTTAGCTAATTCAGGTGAGCATGCTGATTATGTCATTAGGCTATAATAATACAATTGCTTGCAAGAGACCATAAAATATAAAACCATACCAAGACAAAAAAAAGATAACACCATGTGTTTTCTTCTTAATTTTGATTAAATACATTTAAAATATTTATTCACTATTCTTAGATATTTTTTCTTAAATGTAAAGATGAGGTGTAATTTTTTAAAGGCATCATCATTTAAATATGGTTTAAAATAATAACTTCTAGCAACAATTATTAGATTTGAGTTTGCCATAAAATTAGTATTACTGACATGATGATAGAGCAAATATGCCATAAGTTTCTAAACTAGCAGTCTAATGATTACTAGTAGTCTGTCTAATGTACTAGTTCCTTTACAGCTTTATGAAATATATATTTAAGTCATTTTGTAGGAAAATATATATTAAATATATAGCATTTATTTTAAAATGTAGGATAGTTATCAAATTTTTTATAAATTTATTCAAGGGCAATAAATATTTATTGTCAGATATATGCACTGATTGTGAGTTTATCGATGAAAAGAACACATTACATTGTGCTTGTTCTTGAACTTAAGTATCTGGTACAATTCTTAGCACATTACAGGTAGTCAACAGATATCTGTTACATAAATTAATAAATAGCTGAGATACAAATTAATTCTTAATATTTTATGGGAACTAATTAGTGCTTAGTAAAGACTCTACAAATATTTGGCTAAATGAGTGAATGATTGATGGAATAATTAAAGTGGAAACAAAACAAATTGAAGCTGTAGCTTCCTGGTTAGGAAGATACAGAACATTAATTTTAACCATAATAATAGGAACAGAGTCAGATGATGATAAAAATAACGGTAAAAATAATAATGATTAAACATGTTGCAATACTTAAATAATTTATTATAATTTAGTTTTCAGTTTTGAGATAAATTGTTTTCAATCATACGTAGTTATTACATGATCACTTAAAATTCAATATTACATAACTTCTAATAATTAACATGAATTCTGTTATTAAAGTGATAATCATTTGCAACCTTTGTTTCTGTGATTTTTTTTGAGTTGGAGTCTCACTCTGTCATGAAAACAAGAATCTAATGTTCTTTTTAAACAGAATTTGTCTTTCTTTTATATGTAATTGTTATGGAGATTAAAGATATACAGAAAGATAAAGAAAATACCATATTTATTATGACATCAACAATGATGTCAATGAGTTCATCACTGATCACTATATGACTTAAGACATAATTTCTATCCAAGAGGTAGAATCTAAATGCTAAAGGTAGATTAAAATACATGTATTTTAAATTCTAACAAATATTGTGATCTATTTAAATTAGAAAGGGGATTAAGTTATACAGTTGAAACTTAGACATTTTATCTGCTTTTGCATATCACAACCTTCTATTATAGTAGCAAGAGTTCAATACCATGTTAGAGTAGATCTTAATTACACAAATTCATTTGATTTTGGATATTCATATTTTAAATTTTAAATTGTATTCAAAGGATTCTCTTTCCATTTGATCTTTCAGTTTTTTTAATTTGGAAATATTTTTAAACAAGATTATTTTAAGATTGAGAATTGAATGACATAATCTGAGAAAATATGTAAAATATTTATTGTTATATTATGCATTACTTTGCCAAGAATCTCAAATATAATGTGTTACTTAATATAGTTTATCTAACATTATTAATAGAATATGTATTAATTTGCCAATAAATGAGTTTATACTTAAATTTTTTAAGTATACGAGACAATATGTTTTTAAATAAATAAGTTGAAATAGGATCATTTTCAAATCTATTCATTTAATAACTAACAACAAAATATAAAAGTAACATTCCAAAATGGCTGTTTTCAAACAGGATGGCATAAATGTATTTCTTTTGTATATAATCAATACAGGCTAACGTAATTATACAGATTTTATTTATGATGGTTTATCAAAGTGAGAGTTACAGGAATATTTTTAAAACTTAGATAAGTACATATCTAACCTAAAAAACCTCCATTTGCAAGCGTACTTTTTTAAACTGGAAAAGAATCCAGATGTTTCCGTATTCGCTTTGAATCTGATTTCAAAAGATTTGGGTGTAGAAAATTATAAATACTTAAGACCCTAATACAAACTGAAGTAGCCCAAGAGTCTAAAATATCTAGAAAACTACTGTTAGACTTAAGTCAGCTCCATTTATGTCCACACTTGATTAATGCCTCAGAACTGTCTCACGACATCTTCCTCTAAGTCTTATTTACACCCCTCCTGAGTACTTTAGTTTCCTTGATTAAGAAGGAACAGAGATATAGGTACACATCAAGGAAGGCTTTCTCTATACTTTGGAGTATTTATTTTTCTGTTTGGCCTGTGGGCTGGCCGAGGCCTGGCCATTGCATTACTTAAGCTGAAACTGTTGGACATATTTCTCTGAACACATATAAAATAGAGTGGCTATGTTTGTCACTATAAGAAAGTTGTAACTGGCCCAAAGATGCTAAAAAATGAGAAGAATGTTTTATTTTCACAGAATATAGAAAAAGCTGGAGCTAGAAGTTTAGGAACTTCACACTCCAAATTTTCATTATGGGGGGGGAGAACCCCAAAAGTTTAGTGTACAGCTTCAAATGCTATATGGCTACACGATTCCTATATATATTTTCAGACAAATGCAAATGATAATGATTTGAAGGATTCAAGTATTAATATTATATCAATTAGGTGAAAAAGTAAAACTGTGCATAATAAAGTATAAATATATTTAAAAATCTGTGTAAATATTTCAAAAATGTAAAGGTATAAAAATATTATGCTACTTCTGTCATTGATTTTATGTTTCTTTTTCACAGAATAAACTAAACTTTTTTTTTTACTACTAGAAAAAAAATACATGACTTCATTGGAAAGAAAATGAGTTTGAAGAAGGACAAATATTCTTAATGATAAATTCATCAAACTAATTTATGTAATGTAATTGAAATGATACTGCATATATAATTTTTATTACAGGCATAAAAACATATATACAGTTATACACTATATGTATTTTTATCAACATGAAAAATTATTTGTAGAATTCTAATTTATTGTGTATTCAGAAATATCTTTTTGGTATTTGATGAAATGTAAAAATTCAAAGAACATAATGAATACATGGTCTGACTCAATGTCATTAGAGTAACAATAGGGGTTGGAATCATGAGGTATAGTTCTAATCTTCTTAATTAATGCAAAAGTAAACTAAATCATATTGAAATGATCATCAATTAAAAGTTTGAAAGTGAAGTAAGCATAAATAAAAATTACAAATATCCACGTCTAAGAGGAACAATAATGTAACTAATTCAACATAGACTGAGGTATATTATAGATTTTAAAGACCATTATAAAAATGTAAACCTGTGTATTTTTCAATTAGACATTTTGTTTTCTAATCCTATGACTTCAAACATACCCTACATATAAATTACAATAAGGCACTTTTTAAAAAGTAATATTTATTTTGTAAAAAAATAACAAATTTATTGGAGAATACCATGGTGATCTTTTTAGACTTAGAATACTTATTATAAATTAGCCTTGGTTCCTTACAAATAAGTCTCCTTTTAAATTTTATTACTTTGTTTTTTCTTATGACTGAATTATTAATTCAAGTTAGTAAAACATACTATTCTGGTTCAACAGAAGTCTTCAAAGTGAGGCAATGATTCTTTTATCACATTGATTTGGACTGCTTTTAGATTCTGAATAAGAAACCAATAAACCCTACAAAACTTATAGCTTACTGACACAACCAGCATGCTTTCTGCCTAAAAAGGCAGCATAGTGCATTTTAATAAGTGGATGTGACTCTTAAATTCATTATTCTTCAGCACCCCGTGGGAAATAAAGAACAGAAGGAGTAAAAATGATTGTGACTTTTGACAATTATTAGTTAGATAAAGGAGGTAACAATTGCCAAAAAAATCACAAAAGTGAGCATGTTACCTGGCTATGACAAAGAGCACACAACTGACACCCAAGTAAGCCAGCAGAATATACATCCAGATATCAGGGGAGAGAGGATTCAGGAAGGAGAAGACGCCTGGGTTTGTACCATTGGGCTTGCGGTACAAAATACTTATTCCAAGTGTCATAAAGGGCTTGGAAAAATCGATGACTTTCTCTCGAACATAGGTAATAGCCAGTGGAGCAACTGCAAGGTCAGCTTTCTGTAGAGAGAAATAGAAAAGAAAAAATGGTTTTCAGTCACACAAAAAATTCAGTAACCAAATTAAATAAAATAAAGGCTTTACAATTGAGAAAGTTTCA
Organism: Cephalopachus bancanus; assembly: GCA_027257055.1. Classification (NCBI taxonomy): domain Eukaryota; kingdom Metazoa; phylum Chordata; class Mammalia; order Primates; family Tarsiidae; genus Cephalopachus; species Cephalopachus bancanus. The sequence goes on along the minus strand of JAPVLO010000005.1, from coordinate 12,770,067 downwards.
GTAACAATTATGCTAAAATTTAAAGCATTCTTTACTCTGAAGTGAAGTATCTGATTTACTCAGCTAATCACTTAGATGTGCTTCTAGAGTAGCCAATCAGTATTTATTGCAAGTAGACATAGAAAGAAAAACTTAATAGAGTAAAAAAACTGAAGAAACTATGGTACATTCGGTACATGAATTATGCTACTGAGCCTTCTCATAATTGCTTTTCCTTTAAACCTTAAAAATCAGTTTGATATCAGTTATCATTTCTAAATACATTGATCAAATCCTAATAGTAATAATAGCTACATCCAATTATTTATTCTCATCAAATGAGAATTAAGTAATACTTTCTAGTTTTAAAATGATAGAACAAGGTTTAAAAGTTTTGGTTTTTAAATAGTTAAGTTATTGTTCAAAATATCTTTCAATATGATTCTGTTTACCACCTCTGAGTTTTGCTTTTATCTCTCTAATTTGCTTTATATTATTTAGTGAAAATCCATGCAGTCTTGCCTAAATCGCATTAGGAAATGAGTTTTTCAATTTTCACAAAGTTGCTAATTTTCCACGGTAGCTTAAATATGTAAAATTACTAATGCTTTTCACTCTTCATGTTATAACCATCTGTCAGGGATAAACTTAAACTATAATATATTGTAAGAAATAATTTTAATGTTTAAAAATAGCAAAGGCATCTATAATGAGAATCTATATTGCTACATTCCCTTTCAGAAGATACAGAAAAAAATGTCAATTGTGGAGAACTATAGAAAGACTTAATAGAAGAATGAAACTGCCCTCAGTTGTTTTCTTGTCTTAGGCATTGCCAAAGGACTTAGAGAAGAAACTTATCTAGGATGCTAACTTTGTTGACAATATTATGGTGTGTGTATGTGTGTGTGTGTGTGTGTGTGTGTGTGTGTGTCTGTATTTGTATGTTGGCGGTGTGTGGAAAAAGAGCACCCAGACACTTCAAAAGAATATCTTTGAGAGTAGTTATGAAGGAAAAAAGGCATTTCTTTAAAAACTAGGAAGGAAAAACATCTTTAAAATCCTATGAGAGGTCATCAGATACATATATTAATAGATAGATAGATAGATAGATAGATAGATAGATAGATAGATGCAGGGTTTTGCTCTATCCCCCTTGATGGAGAGCAATGACTTCGATCACTGCTCATAGCAACCTCAAAATGCTGGGCTCAAGTGATCTTTTTGCTTCAGCATCCCCAAATGTTGGGATTACAGGCAGGAGCCTTCACACTTAGCACATACTCATATTTTCTGTTTCTAAATCAAAGAAAACATCAATTTAAACATAATAATTGCTAATATTCCTTAGGTGTTTGATATGCAAAAAGGACTGTGTTGAGAACCTGACATGAATTCTCACACTCTTCACAACAATTACACACTCCTACTATTTTTTTTTCAGATAAAGAAATTGAAATCTTGAGAAGATAGAAAACTTGTTCATTGTCATAGAGCTAACTGAACGTAATAACCAGGGTACACTTGCATTTCAGAAACTAGCAATGAAATCAGAGAGCGGTCATTCATTCATTCATGAAAGGGTTTGTAGAAATGGAAAGAGAAATATAAATAAGCAAGGCACTCAATTGATAGATTACAGTCTCTGAGAATTTAGAGGATCAGGTGCAGAGTTCAGGCAAAGGGGGTATTTTTCACACGAAGGAGACAGCACTCCCTCTAAGACAGAAGGGAAGGAAGCAAACATGGTTTGAAAAAATTAACAACCATCTTAGAGAAAAAATGTGGTGATTTAAGAAACATAAACTCCAGGTAAAAATGAACAACACAATGTATTAGTTCGCCCTGTTTTGGGGGTTGAACATACAGGTATAGTTTATCTATATGTCACTTCACTCCATAACCTCCCTCCTCAGAGGTCCATGAAAAGTAAAATTTCATCACATATAAAGCATATAAATGAATATGCTTTAAAGTGGCAACAATGTATTTTTTTAATTGACAAAATTATATGTATTTCTCCTATAGAGTATGATGTTTTGAAGTTTATATACATTGTGGAATAGCTAGTTAACATATGCATTATCTCACATAGTTAACGTTTTTGTGGTGAAAACATTACATCCACTTTCTTCATGTGTGGACTATAAAAACGTTAATCCCTTAGAAGTAAAAAGTAGAATGGTAGATACCAGGGATTCGTGTAATGGGGATAAAGGGGGTAGGCTGGTGAGAGACTGGTTAAATAATACAGAACTTCAGTTAGATAGCAGGAATAAAATCAAGGGATCTATTATTCAAAATGTTGACGACAGCTGATTATATATTGCATTTGTGAAAAGTGGTAAACTATCATCACATATATCAATAAAAGGAAATAATTCAAATAACATATATTAAAACAAAAATACTACATTATTTCAAAACAAAGTTGTTCCTTTTTTTTTCTTTATTTTATTATAAAGATGTAGGGTACAAGTCAGGATTAGGTACATAAGTAATGTAATTGCAGGTGAAGTTTGGGTCTTCAACCGGTCCTCACTTGCCCTGATTTAGGACTAGGAACCCTAGTGGTGTTACGCAACCTCCCTGCTTCCTCCCTTCCCTGGCAATGTCCCACAACTGCCTATAGGCATATATTAATAGGACTGACTACACATAAGGCAAATTTCAAAATTTACTTAGCATTGCCTAAAATCAAAATTATATTTCAAATATGAAAGAAAAGAAGACAACTATTACACAATAGTTGAATAATTTCAAATACAAACAAAATTAATCATTTGAAACAAAAGATATAAACAGGCACTTTTATGCATTTAATTAAAAATTAAGGACATAAGCAAACTGTTAAATTCCTACAATAGAATATTATTCAGTTCTAAAAAGAAATGAGCTATCAAGCCATGAAAAGACACAGAGGAAGCTTAAATGTATATTACTAAGTGAAAGACACCCGTATGGAAAGGCTACATACTGTATGATTCCAACTATATGACATCCAAGAAAATGCAAAATTATAGAGACAATAAAAAGATCAGTGGTTGCCAAGGGTTCACAAGGAAGGAGAGAGATGAACAGGTGGAGCACAGAACAATTTGAGGATGCTGAAACTATGTAGGACACTATAATAGTGGATACATGTCATTATGCATTTATCAAAACTCATAGAACTGTATAACACAGATAAAATCTTAGTGTAATCAAAGGTCTTTATCCAATAATAAGTGTATCAATAATGGTCCATCAATTGTAACAAATATATTACACTAATGGAAGCTACTAGTTATGCGGGAAATGTATACAAGTGTTTGCAGAAAGAAATCTATGGAAGCTCTACTTTCTGTATAATTCTTCTGTAAATCTAAAATTTCTCTAAAAATAAATTATTTAAAAATGACAACAGGTTTTGTTTTTTTATTTACCATGTCCCCAGATAGTAGTGTTATGTAATGTATTATGTTGTGTAATTAATTAGAACTCAGTTGCTACTATTATTAGTGGAATACAAAATTTATCAAACATCAATTGTCACAAATTAAGCAATATTCAATTATACACCAAATATATTTTTAAATTCATTTAAAAAATGATACTTTGGGATTATCTTGAGAAGTAAAGATGAACATATCCATAGCATTTTCTATAAGACCCAACTTCATTATTCATTATAAGTTTCTTAATATAATAATTTTGAAACTTAATCACAATGTTGTTACATTAAAGGTGTTTATTATGATAGTCAAGGCGTTGTCTCATCAAAGACAATGTTATTAATAACTGAGAAGCTGGAGATACAAAACTTTATAATGAAATTGAATTATCCATGAACATTTTATCTCTATAGATAGAGGCTAATATGATTTAACAAAAATAGATTTAGTAATTGATTTCTGATTTTAAAACACAATAAAGTAATCTTGCTATTAAAAAAGCCCACAGATGTATACTTTTAAGAAAACATTGATTTTAGCGGAAAGAAATTTGTTTTAGAAAACAAATAATTTGTTTAGAAAAATAAACAATTTTTTTTTAACAATAATACAAAGGAAAAAGAGAGAGCCTTACCATGCAAGTGTACTTGTGTTTACGGTTTGAAGAATGAATATGAAATGGCAAATCTTTAACTTTGGAGGGTAGTAACAGCAAGAAATAGGAATATTATAATAACAGCTAGCAAAAATGTGTCTACTATGGGCCAAGATTGTGCCTCATTATTGGTCCTACTCATTTCCATTAATCCTGACAACAGCTGTACCAAATTTGTATTGTGATTTCCTTTTTTACAAACGAGAAAGCAGAATAGTTAAAGTGAAACATGAGTGCTTAAGGAAAATATGGTGCTGAAAATGGTGTAATCAGGCTCATTTGCCAATCTTATTATGTACAGTCATTCAAATACATCATGTCCATTTCTGCTGTTATGCTGGTTCTGTATTTCCCTGGCAAAATGATCTTCCCTTTTTGTGAATATTTAAATTCTGTAAGACATATCTTTGGTTCTTTTCCTCCTGTGTAGCCTGTTCTGAATACTTTATCCACACTAATTTCTCTTCAGTGAATTTGTATAGCTTTCATAATCTGAACCATATATTTAACATATAATAATATTTTTTGTTGTGTTACTTCTGATGATCTCACATGTAAGTCAACAAATATGAGAGACTGGAATACATATATTATTGTAATTGTATTGTCCCTGTTCTTGTGAGAGTATACGCACATTAAAACCTGCAGGCATTCACTTCAAAGCACATAACCCTGAACTGAGGGAATGATAAAGTCTCCCTGCTTGGAAATTTAACAAAGACACCTATGCAGCAACTACCCTATTAAATTAATTTTATATTCTACCATTCTATGTGAAACTCTTCCAAACTGTCTTATTCATCTTTATGATCATAATGAGCCTAGCATCCCTAAGGCATTGGTTAAAATTTGACACCAAGGCACTGCTTAGTAAATGTTTGCTGAATAGTTGCAATTGAACTTACTAAAAATTTCAAAGAAACCCAGTGAATTTTAAAATTAAGTTTTTTTCTCCCTGGTCTTATTCTAGAAATAAGATGTATTTGTACAGTAATATTATTCCAAGTGAATTAACCATCTAGGGAGAATAGAATAATTTTTTTTTACAAAGTTACATAGGTAATAGCATTGACTTTATCCATTGGTTAAAGTCTCATAAAGCAATGATAAAAAATATTGATCTAATTTATGGTTGCTTAAACCAGAAATTCGATAACAAATCACATATTCATGAATGGCACAATGACTCTAAGTTTCAATATGTCGTGAAACATTCTTCTTTATGATGTCTCAAGAATCAAAGAACATAATGATCTTATTTTATAATATATGATCTAATCAGTGAAGCATCTTATGCATATTTCTAAAGGTTCTTGCTATTTACATTTTAAAAACAACTCTGTATATTGTTTTCCATGATGTTATGAAATGCTTAATACAATGGGGAAGATAATTAAGTTGTAAGTACATATAAACAAATTGGTAACTTGTTAATCTGATTAGGACATTTAAGCTAGATATGCATGTTAAATTTATTGTCACATTGTAAGTGATTCCCCACCTTTCTAAACTCTCTACAATGTACGATGTGAACAAATAATTTAGCTGTGGGTGCGCCTGCATAAAAGTACAATTTACCTTTTGTACCCATGGTCCACCACTCTGCCACTCCCAAGATAGTCACACTCCATGAAATCTTGCAGTGGCCTCCAACTGGTCCCCTACTTTCCTTCTTGCCCAACTACAATCCGTTTTCCAACCAAAGCCCAGAAAATTCTTCCTAAAACACACATCAGGTTATAACCTCCTGCTCAGAATCCTCCAATGACTCCTAGAGTACATGTAAAATAAAAGCTAAAACTCACTCCTCATTTTAGCCTACAAATCACTATAAGATTTAGCCCTTGGCTATCTCATTAACATTGGCTCTGTCACTCTTCTGGTCACTCCACTGTTATTTCAGCAGCTCTGGTTACCTTGTCAATCCTTAGGTGTGTGCATATATTTCCTTCACACTTGCCGTTCCCTCCACCCAGAAAGATTGTCCCCCATACACACACATTCCTTACTCTCACTTCACTCATGTGTCTGCTCTGATGTCAGTTTTTGAAGGGAGTCTTTTCTGTGCACTCATTATATCACATTTTCATCTTACAGTGTTTTTATTTTCTTCATACAAAGTATCATGAACTGTAATTAAGTCACTTGTTAGCCTTACAGTGGAATGTAAGTCTGTTTTGAGTAAGAAGTATCTCTATTTTGTCCAATTCTGTCTCCAGTACTGAGTACAGTGCCTGATGCAGAGTAGTTATTAAATCAATATTTTTTCAAATGAATAAAAATATCACTATTGCTAATTCTACCCTCAGGATTCCCCTAAGCATTTTTATAAAAGGGAATATTCTTGAGGTTTGTCTTTTCATTGCTTTTTTTTCCAAAAACTTTGGAAGAAGTTTCCAAAAACTTCTTCTAGACAGGTCGTTTTATCATTTTTATTGGAAAGACTACATACATAAGGACTACATAAACTCTCACATCTCAATAATTAGCCAGAATGTAATTTGACTAAATGAACCACTGAAAAGACATAGAATGGAAAATGGGATAAAATATCATGGTGCAACACTATATTGTCTCCAAGAGACTCATCTCACCAGGAAGAACACTAAAAGACTCAAAGTAAGAAGATGGAAAACAAAATTTCAGGTGAACGGAAAACAAAAGAAAGCAGAGGTCATGATCTTAATATCAGGCAAAATATCTTTTAAGCTATCAAAAATTTTAAAAAATACAGAAGGTAACCACATAATGATAAAAGGTTCAATCCATCACCAAGAAATATCCATCCTAAACTTAAATGCAACCAATATAGGAGCACCAACTTTCATAGAGTAGCTTCTTAGCAAACTAAAAAAGACATTGACTCTAACACTATCATAGCTGGGGACTTAAATACCCCATTAATAAACCTAGACAAATCATCAAGACAAAAAAAACAACAAGGAGATCCAGAATCTCAACAGGACATTTGACTAAATGGACTTAATTGACATCTACAGAATAATCCACCCAGCAACCACAGAATATACAGTCTATTCATCACCACATGAAACGTACTCTAAGATTGACCACATCCTCAACCATAAATAAATTTCATAATATTGAAATACTGACATGCACCTTCTCAGGCCAGTGGAATATAAATAATATCAACACCAACAAAACTACCCCAAAACGAAAAAGACATGGACACTAAGCAGCATGATGCTGAACAACTCCTGGGTCAACATGGAAATTAAAACAGAGATTAAAAGTATCCTGGAAGCAAATGAAAATGAAGAAGCATCTTAACAAAATCTCTGGGATGCCATAAAAGCAGTACTAAGAAGGGAATTCATCTCTACAAACATACATGAAGAAAATGGAAAGATCACAAGTTAACAGCTTAACAAATCACCTAAGGAAGATGGAAAAGCAAGATGACCCAAGCCCTAACTTCAGCAGAATAATCCAGATCACCAAAATAAAAGCCCAAATTCATGACGTAGAAGACAAAGATCAATACAAAACATCAACAAAACTGAATTCTGGTTCTTTGAAAGAACAGACAATATTGATTGGGCCCCCTGACTAGACAGACCAAGAAAAAGAAAAAGACCAAATAAATACAATCAGAAATGCAAAAGATGAAGTCACAGCTGACCTTGAAGAACTACACAAGATTATCAGAGATTACTATGTACACTTGTATGGAAAGAAACTTGAAAGAAATGGAAGACTTTCTGACATCACACAACCTCCCCAGGTTGAAACAGGAAGAAATTGAGACCCTAAATAGACCCATAATAACCCAGGAAATCATATATATGTCATAATAAAACTACCTCTTAAAAAAGCCCTGGGTCAGATGGCTTTCCAGCAGAATTCTACAAAACATACAAGGAAGAGTTGATATCAATCTTATTGAAAGTATTCCAGGCAATCAAGAAGATGGAACTCTCCCCAAATCACTTTTTGAAGCTAACATCACATTGATACCCAAACTGGGTAACGATCAGCAAAGAAAGAGATCTACAGGTCAATATCCTTGCAAACACAGGTGAGAAAATTCTCAACAGGATTTTAGCAAACTGGATCCAACAACACATCTCAAAAATCATCCACCATGACCAAGTAGGTTTCATCCTTGTGATGCAGGAATGGTTCAACATCTTCAAGACCGTAAATGTAATTAAATACATCAACAGATGTGAGAACAAAAACCACATAATTATATCATTAGAAGCAGAAAAAACTTTTGATAAAATCTAGCACCCCTTCTTGACAAAAACTATCAAACTTCTAGGCATAGATGGAACATACCTCAAAATAGTAAGAGCCATCTATGAGAAATCTGCAGCCAACATACTGCTAAACAGAGAGAAATTGGACGTTTCCCCTGAAAACTGGAACAAGACAAGTATGTCCACTCTCACCCATCCTGTTCAATATAGTATTGGAAGTTCTAGCTAGCGGAATCAGATAAGAGAAGGAAATCAGGGGTATCCAAATAGGAAAAGAGGAAGTTAAGTTATCCCTCTTTGAAGATGACATGAGTCTATACCTCAAAAACCCAAGAGAATCTGTCAATAACCTCCTTGTACTTAAAAAGGACTTTGGCAAAGCCTTAGGGTATAAAATAAATGTGCAAAAGACAGTCACATTCCTATACACCAACAACAAACAGGCAGAGAAACAAATAAAAAGCACAATCCCATTCACAATAGCCACACACACACACAAAATGAAATACCTTGGCATCTTCCTAACCAGAGAAGTAAAAGACCTTTACAGTGAAAACTACAAAACACTGCTCAAAGAAATGAAAAGTGACACAAATGAAAAAACATTTCATGTTCATGGATTGGAAGAATCAACATTGTTAAGATGTCCATCCTACACAAGGCAATCTACCGATTTAATGCAATACCCATTAAATTACCAGCAGCATTCTTCTCAGACCTGGAAATGATAATGCAGGAATTCACATGGAAACATAATCAACCACTAATAGCCAAAACAATCCTCAGCAAAAAAAACAAAGCGGGAGGTATCACACTCCCAGACTTTATACATTATTATAAAGCTACAATAATCAAAATAGTCTTGTATTGGTACAAGATCAGGCATATAGACCAATGGAACAGGATAAAGATTCCAAAAGCAAAACTTCAATTTCTCAACCAACTCATCTTTGACAAAGTCTCTACCACCAATATCTGGGGAGTGGAGAACCTATACAGTAAATGGTGCTGGGAAAACTGGCTAACCACATGCAGAATAGTAAAACAAGACCCCTACCTATCACCATACACAAAAATCAACTCTAAATGGATCAAAGACCTAGATGTAAAACCTCAAACTATAAGAACCTTAGAAAATGCAGGCGACCCCCTGATTGAAATTGGAACTGGCAACCAATTCCTGGTCAAAAACTCAAGTGCTCATGCCATAAAATATAAGTGAGACCTCATCAAACTGACAAGCTTCTGCAAAGCCAAAGAAAACATCGAGAGAGCAGGGAGACAGCCCACAGACTGGGAAAAAATATTTCCCAACTGTATATTTAACAAAAGTCTAACATCTAGGATCTATAAGGAACTTAAATATGCAGAAAAGAAAGAAAACAAATAGCCCTATTACTAAATGGGCAAAGGATATGAATAGACACTTCTCAAAAGAAGACATATGAGCAGCCAACAGACACATGAACAAATGCTCGGTCTCACCAGTCATCAAAGAAATGCAAATTAAAACCACACTGAGATACCACCTAACTCCAGTCAGGATGGTCATCATCAATAACTCAAAAAACAACTGATACTAGAGAGGATGCAGCAAAAAGGGAACACGTCTACACTGCTGGTGGGAGTGTAAACTAGTAAAACCTCTGTGGAAAACAGTGTGGCAACTCCTAAAAGGTATAAAAAAATCAACCTTTCATATGATTCCACAATCCTCCTACTGGGAATATACTCAGAGGAACTCAAATCACTCTATGAAAGAGTTACCAGCACACACATGTTTTATTGCAGCATTATTCACAATAACAAAAACATGGAACCAAACATGCTGCTCATTGAAAGAGGACTGGATAAAATAAAATTGGTATATATACACAATGGAATATTATGCAGTCATAAAGAAGGACAAAATTATGAACTTTGCAGCAACTTGGATGAGCTTAGAGGTTGTAATACTGAAAGAAACAAAAAACTTGAGTATCACATGTTCTCACTCTTAAGTGAATCTTGAACAACTATCATAATACTATAAGAAAGGGATTGGCAGCAGTGGTAAACTGCCAGGGGAGGGCAAGGGTAGGACTGAGAGTTGTGTGAAACTTCCAGGGAAGGGGGGGCACACCTCATAAAAAGAAAACACTACAAAGTAATAAAGGCAGAGATATTTAGTAGACATGTCCTTGTACTTCTTCCCTCCTATCATTCCAACAACTCAGTCCATGGTTTATGTTCAGATCTTGTCTGTGGCAGCATGAAAGAGAAATGCTGGCTTACATGGTTAATATCAGAATCATATAAGAAGAGAAAAGAGAATTTTTAAAAATGAGGCTGACCCTGGAGGCTGGCGTCTCTAATTCCAGCACTTTGGGAGGCCGACGCAGGAGGATTGCTTGAGCACAGATGTTCAAGACCAGTTTAGGCAACATAGGTGATACTTCCTCTCCACAAAAAATACAAAAATGTAGCTGGGCCATGGTAGTGCATGCTTACAGTCTCAGTTATTCAGGAGGCTAAGGCAGGAGGACTGCTTGAGCCCAAGAGGTTGAGTCTAGAGTGAGCCATGATCATTCCACTGCGCTTAAGTCTGGGTAACAGAGGCAGATCCTGACTCAAAAAATAATAATAATACAGTTTAAAAATGAGATTTTCCATGTGCGTAATTTCTATTTTTTGCTAAAATAAATAACAGTAAATAACTGCTAAAATATTTCATAATTATCTCTGTGATAAACTGGATTTTAGTTATTATAATAAGTTGCCTCATACCATTATGCTATTTTTCACTAAGTTTTCTCAGGAAAAAATTTTGATGAGATTTGAGTTAAATATGTTTAAAATGTGAAAAAATCAAGCTTATATAAATTGCTTGTTTTATATACTATCCAAACCTAACATTTATTTGTGTTTTACAAAAACGTAAACATATTTTAGCAATATGTTTTCAGTTTCTTTTCACCAAACCAAGTAGTCACCATATAGTACACAGTGGAAGGTAAAGTAGACAGTTGAATTATAAATTTGGAGATTTCTCTCACTCTTGTAGGGCCTAAATAGGAGCAATTAAAAAATAATTAAACACAAACAGTAATAGATTTAGCTGCTGTTTCAGCAGCTGCTACTTATTAATGCCTAAATTGACCTGCTAATAATTTCAAATAATATTGACTGAATCTAACAAACTCGCCATGAAAGACAGAATTAAAAATAAACTCCTCAACTAGTAAGTCTTTAAAAGGAATTCTGGCACTAAAAGGTTTCTAGAAATTCAGGGGTGGGGAATAATTGCTTTAGTTTTTTGTTTTGTTTTGTTTTGTCCCTCAGTCATATCTGATTTTGTTGTACACTCTCAACTGTAGGCTTAAAAATATTAACATTTTTGTACTAGAATTATCACAATATTTTCAATACTCCCATATTTCCATGGAATTTTTTTAATGCACTTGTTGAGTTAGTTTATCCTAGGAAAACAATATGTACCCAGAAATTTGGTATTTTTTCACATTGAAAATGTCTAAAAAATTAAAAATTAAAATAAATAAATTTTTATTTAAGAATAATCTGAGGGCTTGCATATCAATACTTCAAGTATATATTATTATTTCTATCCTTATTATAATAAGTATTTTATCAATGATTATATCTATTGTTCATTAGTATAGCATTGAAATAAACATTGTTGTCTCTAACATTTTCTGTTCCTAATTTTGGATATTACTGATTTCTTGATTTGAAAATGATTAGTATCTTTAAAATCATAATTTAAGTGAAAAAATTTCTCTACCAAAGATCTACATAAGAAAAAGATTCTGTTACATCCATAATTATTATAGTTATATTTAAACATACATTAAAAACAAAACAAGAATGTTATTGAAAACAATGTTATTATATATATAAATAAAATGCTTAAAGAACAATGGATGATAAATGGATTCTTTGAAAAAAATATAAACTTTCAAAATAGAAAATTAGAAAGAGCTCTGAATGTTACTTAAAATCTCAGTTTATTTCTTGATCTTCTAAAACATTCACACAATTTCCTCTTACTGATTTTAAGACACTATTTCACCTACATATTTTCTGCTCAACTCTTTCAAATTTCCCAGTTCAAATGCAGTGGGATCACAAACAGTGGTCCAAAAAACTGCTTGCAGTAAGATGGATGAGTTTGAACTACAAGGAACCTACTTAATGGAATTGTGAACTTATAATTTTATTCCAACAAACCGTTCTTCAGTGAATAGTGAATAAGAACATTAAATTCACAAGGTCTATTTAAATTTTTTATTATGATCAGATTACTTTAAAACTGGATATTAATTTGTATTCATTTATTTAGAGTGTATGTCACAACAACAATTTATTTACAACACACCTGGTGCAACATATAGGATACAAAGTGGTTCATGACAGTCCCATTTCTCAGATGCTCACAGGAACATAGGGAAAATTAAAATGGAAACAATCAGAAACGTCAAATAAGTACTTTGGTTGAAGTATGTATAAAAATAGTTGTGATGCAATTGTATTGACTTGCCCAATTCTTGCTCAAGGTTTAATACAAACATCAATTCATTAGCAAAATCTGTGTCAAATCTGCAAATCCTGGTGTTAAAATAGGGATAATACACAAAGTTAGCATTAATGAAAGTGCAGTGGACTTAAGAAGGAAAAGTGATAGGTATTATAACAATCCATCTTACATTATCCATTTTTAGTTTCTGGATAAAAAAACTATACTGATAATGTTTACAAATTAAAACAAACTTTAGAGTGATTCAGTCCTCAATATAATAGGAATAAGAAGAGTTGAAAGGTGGTTAACCCTTGTAAGTCACATACATAAATTGTAAGGTGCTTGCAGCTCATCCCTTTCATTCCCTTTTCTAACTAAAATCAAAATAATCATTAGGTGATTTTCCAACATAGTTTCATTATTCTCACCAAAACGCATTTCTCAGACTATTTTAAGTACTGTAGTGAAAAACTGTAACAAGATCTTCAGTACATCTTTCAGCAGAACAAGGATAACTTTTCGGCACATAAAACACCTTTCTCAGAACTTCATTTTTACACTGATTTATATCATGTGCTGAATTACTAAGCAAACTGGTCTTTGAGTGGGTCAAATGTAAAATGTATATTTACTGTTTTTAACTCTATATTCAACATCTGTATTATAGTTTATACTTAGACCAAAAGCAAAATACTTGTTAGTATTTGTTAAACAAATAGATTCAGTATATATCACATGAAAAAACTAAATATGATAAAACCATTTACATGTATATCTAAGAGTTAGTCATTATTAGAGATGCATGTAGATATTCTTACAATTAATAATCTAGCAAGACATATTTTGTAACATGCTTTCTCTGGTTCTTGTGCCCAACACAATTCTTCATATCTGTACTATTTAATTAAGAGATTTCCTGGCCAAAAGAATCAGGAATCACAAAGACTGAGGAGGAAACAAGCTGGGTATGCCAGAGGAGCAACAAATATTTCTTATTTCTCCTCATCTCCTCCCACTTCAACCATCCTTTTGGTCCTGTCCAGAAACCCAATGGAAATATAGACACATTACACAGAAAGAATCCTACAATGGTAGACAAAAGATTTGAAACTTTAGAAGAGAAAATTTGTGTCATTGTACCTCTCATTTCAATCTCTTGGTAAGATTTTCCCTACTAAGATAAAATGATACCACTTAGGTTTATTCTTCATCTTTACCCTATAAATATGATCTCCGTAGGTACTTTTGTCCAAATTCAACAGCAAGAAAATTATTTTTGCTTTGGAATTTGTAAGAACACAATATTACCTATTAAATATTTGAGAAAAACATAATGCTTATAATTATACATTTAATGTTCAGCATTATAAAATTAATAATAGAAAAGGTTAACCACATCTGAACCAGTGACATGACCTTTTTCTTACCTTGCCTATATCTTTTCACTCCTATCCTTATCAATCTCCTCTTGATTAGTAAGACCAATTTCCTTCCAGCATATTTTTTTTTTATAATTCAGGCATAATAACTGAACTAAAACTACTTCCCCTTGTTTGTTAATAAAAAGAAATTAAGGCCATTTCCACATATGTCTGAGACTTTATTAGTTTATCACTATATATTTAAGGATGCTTGAGTAACCCACAGGTAAACATGAATATAAAGGTTCAACAACAAAATCCTGCAAAAACAGTAGGCAAAAATGTTAATTGCTACATTTGAATAGTTTTTCCTATTTGATGCAAATACTGAGAAAAAAATATCAGGCTGAGTGTGGTGGCTCACACCTGTAATCCCAGAGTTTTGGGAGGCTGATGTTGGAGGATGGCTTGAAACCAGGAGTTCAAGTGGAAAACATAGTGAGACCTAGTCTCTACAAAAAAAAAATAATAATAAAAAGAGAGAGAAGGAAAGAAAAGAAAAGGAAAAAAAAAGCCAGTTGTTGTGGTGCATGCCTGTAGTCCCAGGTACTCAAAAGGTCAAGATGGGAGAATAGCTTGAGCTCAGGTTACAGTGAATCATTATCTCCTGCCACTGCATTCCTGCCGTGAACAGAGCAAGATCCTGCCAAGAAAGAAAGATCCTGCCAAGAAAGAAAGATCCTGCTAAGAAAGAAAGACAGAAATAAACAGAGAAAGGGAGGGAGGGAATGGGGAAGGAAAGAAGGAAGGAAGGAAGGAAGGAAGGAAGGAAGGAAGGAAGGAAGGGAGGGAGGGAAGGAGGGAGGGAAAGAAGGGCGGAGGGAAGGAAGAAAGGGGAGAGAGAGAGAAAGAAAGAGAGAAAGAGAGAAAAAGATTTCTAAGAAAAGGGTTAGAATTTTCTATCACTTATTCAAACTCTTCTCTCTCCCTCCCTTTCCCGTCCTACTTTCTATCCCTTCCTAATTTTATTATTTTATTCCTCCTTCCTTTCTCTTTCTTTTTCTTTCATTCTACTCCCCTAAAACCAGGGATTTTTTTTTAATTTTAAAAACCTATAAAATTAAATTTTTATATAGCAGATGTAGGAGTTAAGAAAAAATCATAAGCAAATACATTTTCTATTGAAGAATGAAAGGTAACCATTTATTATTCCAGATTGCCAGAATCTTCAATACATTCATATTACCTCAATCCAAAATATCAAACTTTGAATTTTTTTGGAAATAATTCTAAGTTCATAAACAAGTTGCTACATAAAGGTGTTTCTCAAATATCATCTACAATCTGAAACTATAAATAGCCTGCATGCCCCCAAAATGCTTAAAAAATATGGCAAGAAAGAATATAGCAAGAAATAACTACTATGCAGTGCCAAGCTGCTTTTTATGGTTTTCCAGCGAAATGGTATAGGCACAGATCATGTCATATGAAAACCAAAGCAGCAATATTAAGTATTAATTCAATTAAATAAAAATAGAGTAAGATGGGGAAAATGTAGATTAAATGGTTCTTGAAATATATAAACCAATCAAAAATTAAAGAACATTTGTGAATCCCAATCTAAACAAAAAATTACAATAAAAAAATTGTAGGATATCAGGAAAAAGAATATAAATACTTTTGATTGTATATTTGATGTCATTAAGGAATCAAATATATTTTAACATAATAACTGTGTTTTTCAATTATTTTATTAATAATTACTGAAATATGTATACTCAATATGGTATGAAAAGTGATATTTACTTCAATATGGAAGGGGTAAAGATAAGATTGGACACACGTTGAGAATCCTTGAAGCTAGGTGATGGGTGCCTGGAACTTCACTTAACTTTTCTATTTGCACATATTTGAAAAGTTCTACAATAAAGTGTTTAAGAGATATAGAGTCAATAATGGAAAGAAATCAAGCAAAATGTTAACAGTATTCATCTAGGGTTAGTAGAATTATGGTTGCTGTTTCATACTATTTTATAATTTTAGAATTTTTTACAATAAAAATAGATTCTCAATTTCAATAAAAAACGCAATACATGCCCTTCAAATGCATATATTTTATTTGAAAACCTTTACTAGCCAAATAAAACACAATTTAAAGCCAGGTTCGGTGGCTCAGCCTGTAATCCCGCACCTTTGAGAGGCTGAGGTGAGTGGATTGCCTGAGCCTGCGGGTTCGAGACCCGCCTGGGCAGCGAGACCTCATCTCTGCAATAAATCAAAAAATCAGCCCGGCGTGGTAGCGTGCACCTGTAATACCAGCTCCTGGGGAGGCTGAGGCGGAAGGATCGCTGGAGCCCAGCAGGTCGAGGCTGCGGTGGCCGGAAGTGGCCACTGCACTCCAGTCTGGGTGACAGAGTGAGACTCCATCTCAAACAAAACAAAACAAAACAAAAACCCCACAATTTAAGCAATAAAGCAGGTCCATAAAGTTTTAATAATTGGAGAGGAGGCAAGATGGTGATGGAAATAGTGGGAGTGTGAACATTGCCGTGAGGGTGAGTATTCATAAAGACAGTCTGCACCAATGGGTGAGTGCAGCTGGGTGAGTGAAAATCTGTCAGAGTGGAGACTCAGGATCTGGGACTTTCCTCTAGAGGTGGCTGCAACCCGCCACTACTCTGAGATCTGAGCCGTGGCACGGAGGAGTGTCAGTAATTAGGCATCCCTTGGGAGGAGGCAGCAGGCCATCTGCTCCTCAGCACCTGGCACCTGGTCCATGCCACCACCTGTGGCAGCAGGCCAAGCTTTAGCAATGGGAACCGTGGAGAGGGCATAGCAAGGAAATTTGGAAGTGAGCCCGCCGGCAGCAAGGAGACACTGATTACCACCATTTCTCTGTCCAGGATGGACAGAGACCTGTGTTGGCCCGCCCAGTTCTGTTCAGCTTCCAACAGACCCGGAGGCAACCTCTGCACTCTTCTGAGATAGACCATTGCTGACCCAGAGAGGAAACTTCAGGAATGGACACAGAGAGAGGAATGCCCCACCCCAACGTTGGACCAGGCACAGACACATCTGATCTGAGTGGAAGACTTGGCAGGAGCAGCAGACAAGTTGAATGAGTCCAAATCCAGTTCTCCCTCCTCTCACAGCAGTCCACTGGGCATCTTTCTCAAGCTAAGAGCAACCCCATAGACCTGTGCCAAGAGCAGAGGGGAGGGGCTAGAGGCCGGAGACCACTTCCTACCACAACCATGGCCAAAAATGGCCACGGTGCTTGGGAAATGATCCTGAAGTTCCAGAAATGGCCACAGAGGGAGCTCTTTTTCTTTCTGTTTTTGTTTTAGTGCTTGTTATTTATTTATTTTTTGGGGGGGTGTTGTTTTAATCTCTCTGTTTGCAGATGGGTATTTTTTAGGGAACGTGTGTCGTCAGCATGTTTTGTTTGTATGTTTGAGGGATTTTTGTTTGTTTCTTTATCCGTTAGTTGGTATGCCTGTCTGTTTTCCTTCTTCTTCTCTCTCTTCATCTTCCTTTTGTCTCCCTTCTTCCTTTTTCTGTTCTTTTCCTTTTCTTTATCTCATTTTGCTTTCAGGGAGCATAAATATGCCCCCACCACATGACTAGATTGTAAGGTGTTGAGAAGTGGGTTCCTGGAGGTCCACAGAGGAGTCAGTGTATACTGTGATCTGCAGATAGCTTCTAAACCACAGCTCACCCCATCAAACCTTAATCAAACCTCAAAACTGCAAAAAACTCAATATCCCCATCCCCAGTCTGGCTTGAAAACTCAACAAATTCAGAGGATCTACATAAGGAAGAACAGGGGATACAGCAAACAGAAGTGAAAGCTATCCCCCCATCACTGAGCAACAGAATTTAATAAGGGTGAAAAGGAGGAGGAAAACCATTACAAATGAAGAAGAATCAAAGGAAAAACACAGGTCCCATACAGACTCCTGGGAAGACAGTGCCTGAGAATACAGACATTGGAATTCAAACAATGAAGAGCTCCCAGAATGACTGGTTTAAAATCAGAAACCCAGACATCAAGATATTAATAAAGAAAATGAACAGAAATGAGGAGATACAAGAAGAAAGATTGAAGGAGTTGATATTGAGATAACAGCAATAAAGAATACAGTGAATAAAATAAATAACAAATTGATAAACCTAGAAAGCAGAATTAACCAAGCAGAAGAATCTCAGAGCCTGAGGTTCAAATTATGGCACTAACTAAAACTGGTAAAAAACATAGAAAAGAAGCTTAAAAAGACAGAACAAAGTCTCCAAGAGATATGTGATTATATCAAGAGACTGGATCTATGATTAATTGGCATTCCTGAGGCAAATAGATAAACAGAGACCACCCTGGAATAAACATTTCATGAATTATACAAATCAATGTCCCTCATCTCATCAGAGATGTGACCATTTCAAACACAAGGGATTTAAAGAACTTCTTAAGATATCATATGAGAAGACTAACTCCTAGACACATAGTAATTTGCCAACACAAAATAGGTATAAAAGAAACAATCCTAAGGGTAGCAAGAGAGAAAGGTCAGACTACTTATCAGGGAAGACCAATAGGAATAGCAGCAGACTTATCATCAGGAACACTACAGGCTTGAAGATACTGCAGTCCAATCTTCAGAGCTCTCAAAGATAAACAATTCCAACAACCAAGAGTTTTCAACCCAACTAAGCTAAGCTTCAACAGTGATGGAGAATTCAAAGCCTTGCCATTCAATCCCTAAGAGTTTACATCACCTCCAGACTAGCTCTACCAGAAAACTTAAGAAAGTATTAAACACAGAAGAAAGAAAAAAAAAAGAATGACCATACTCTTCCCAAGAATGCAGGAAAAAGATTTAAAACACATACATATATCAACCCAAAAATTGAAAGAAAATCACCAAACAAATAATCAGACAAATAACAACAAACCCTATAAGAACCTCATGACAGGGATAAACTCTCCAATCTCAATAATTAGCCTGAACATGAATGGACTAAATGCACCACAAAAAACACATTGACTGGCAAACTGGATTAAAAAGAAACATGATGCAACAATATGCTGCCTCTGGGAGACCCATCTCACCAGAATGGACACTCATAGACTCAAAGTAAGAGGACAGAAAATAAATTTTCAGGTGAATAGAACACAAAAGAAAGCAGGAGTTGTGATCTTAATATTAGATAAAATAGCCTTTAAGCTATCAAAAATTTAAAAAGATACGGAAGGTCACTATGTAATAATAAAAGGTTCAATCCATCAACAAGAAATACCCCCTAAATATATATGCACCAAAAATAAGAGCACCAACCCTTATAAAGCAGCTTCTAGGTAAACTTTAAAAAGATATTGACTCTAACACTATCATAGCTGGGGACTTTGATACCAACTATCAACCCTAGATAGATCATCTGGGCAAAAAATCAACAAGGAGATCTGGAACCTCAACTTGACATTTGACCAAATGAACTTAATAGATACCTACAGAACACTCCATCCAACAACCATGGAATATATATTGTACTCATCACCACGTGGAATGTCCTCCAATATTGGCTACATCCTTGGAAATAAATCAAGCATAAGCTAATTTCATGAGATTGAAATACTGCCATGTACCTTCTCAGACCACAGTGGAATAAAAATAAATATCCATACCAACAAAGCTATCCCCAAACCCACAAAGACATGGACACTAAACAGTATGATGTTGAACAACTCTTGTTCAACATGGAAATCAAAGGAGAAATTAAAAGATTTCTGGAAACAAATGAAAATGAAGGCACATCTTACCAAAACCCCTGAGATACCATGAAAGCAGTACTGAGAGGCGAATTCATTTCTTTACAAACACACATCAGGGAAATGGAAAGCTCAAAGTTAACAGCCTAACAAATCAACTAAGTGAGCTGGAAAGGCAAAACCCTAACTTTAGCTGAAGAATCCAGATTACCAAAGTAAAAGTCCAAATACAGGATAGAAGACAAAAATATCATAGAAAACAATCAATGAAACAAAAAACTAGTTCCTTGAAAGAATAAACAAGATTGATGGACCCAAGCCAGATTGATCAAAGAAAAAAAAAGAGAAAAAGTCAAATAAACACAAATCCAAAATGCAAAAGATCAAATCACAACAGACCCTGAAGAAATACAAAAAATAATCAGAGATTACTATCCACACCTGTATGGAAACAAACTCAAAAACATAATGAAATGGAGATTTTCTGACATCACACAACCTCCTAACTTTGAAACAAGAATAAATTAAGACACTAAATAGACCAATAACAATCCAGGAAATTGAGTATGCCATAAGAAAACTACCCACAAAAAAAAAAAAAAAAAAAAAAAAAAAAAAAGCCCTGGACCAGAAGACTTACCAGCAGAATTCTACAAAATATACAACGAGGAGCTGATATCAATCCTGTTGAAAGTATTCCAGGCAATCAAGAAAGATGGAACTCTCCATGGAGTTACCCATGGAACTCTCCACAAAACATCACATTGATACTCAAACCAGGTAAAGATCCAACAGAGAAAGAGAACTACAGACCAATATCCTTGATGAACATAGATGTGAAAATTCTCAACAAGATCCTAGCAAACTGGATCTAACCACACATCTCAAAAATCATCCACCATGACCAAGTAGGCTTGGTCTGGGATGCAGGGCTGGTTCAACATTCACAATACCATAAATATAGTTAAATACATCAACAGATGTAAAAACAAAAACCACATGATGGTATTATTAGATGCAGAAAAAGCTTTCAATAAAATCCAACACCATTTCTTGATAAAAATTCTCAAACATCTAGGCATAGACAGAATATATTTCAAAATAGTAAGAGCCATCTGCGAGAAACTCAGAGCCAACATACTGTTAAACAGACAGAAATTGGAACCATTTCCTCTGAAAACTGGAACAAGACAAGGCTGCCTACTTTCACCTCTCCTTTTCAATAAAGTGTTGGGAGTTATACCTAGAGCACTCAAACAAGAGAAAGAAATCAGGAGTATCCAAATAGGAAAAGAAGAAGTCAAATTATCTTTGCTGGCAAAATGATTCTATAACTCAAAAATACAAGAGAATCTGTCAAAAACCTTCTTGTACTGATAAAGGACATTGGCAAAGTCTCAGGGTACAAAATCAGCATGCAAAAGACAGTCGCATTTTTATACAACAACAACAAACTGCCAGAAAACCAAATAAAAGCACAATCCCATTCATAATAGCAACAAAATAGATGAAATACCTTGGATCTTCCTAAAACAAGTGGAGAGCCTAACAAACCACCTAAGGGAGCTGGAAAGTTGGTGAAAAACCCCAACTTTAGCAGAAGAATCCAAATCACAAAAATAAGAGCACAAAACAGGACATAGAAGACAAAAATATCATCAAGATATCAACAAAACAAAAAGCTGGTTCTTTGAAAGAATTAACAAGATTAATGGGCCCCTAGCCAGACTGATCAAGAAAGAAACAGAAGTCCAAATAAACACAATCAGAAATACAAAGTATCAAATCATAACTGACCCCGAAGAAACACAAAAGATTATCAGAGATTACTCCGTACACCTGTATGGCAATAAACTTGATAACCTAGATGAAATGGAAGACTTTCTGACATCACACAACCTACCCAAGTTGAAACAAGAAACATTGAGACACTGAATAAACCAATAATAACCCAGGAAATTGACTCTGTCATATCAAAACTACCTACAAAAAAAAACCGTGGACCAGATGGATTTCCAGCAGAATTCTACAAAACATGCAAGGAAGAGCTTATACCAATCCTATTAAAAGTATTCCCGGCAATTGAGAAAGATGGAATTCTCCCCAAATCATTTTACAAAGCTAACATTACACTGATACCCAAACCAGGTAAAGATGAAACAAAGAAAGAGAACTACGGGCCAATATCCCTTATGAACATAGATACAAAAATCCTCAACAAAATTCTAGCAAATTGGATCAAATAACGCATCTCAAAAATCATCCATCATGACCAAGTAGGCTTCATCCCCAGGATGCAGGGTTGGTTCAACATTCGCAACACCATAAATGTAATTAAACACATAAACAGATGTAAAAACAAGAACCACGTGATTATCTTATTAGATGCAGAAAAAACTTTTGACAAAATTCAGCATCCCTTCTTGATAACCCTCAAACACCTACGTATAGAAGGAACATACCTGAAAATAGCAAGTGCCATCTATGACAAACCCACAACTAACATACTGCTAAATGGACAGAAACTAAAACATTTCCCCTGAAAACTGGAACAAGACAAGACTGCCCACTCTCACCCCTCTTGTTCAATATTGTGTTGGAAGTCCTAGGCCAGGCAATCAGACAAGAGAAGGAAATCACAGGTATCTAAATAGGAAAAGAGGAAGTCAAGTTATCCCTCTTTGCTGATGATATGCTCCTATACCTTGAAAATCCAAAAGAATCTGTAAAAAACCTGCTGATACTGATAAAGGACTTTGGCAAAGTATCATGGTACAAATAAATGCACAAAAGTTAGTTGCATTCCTATATAACAACAAGCAGGCAGAGACCCAAATAAAAAGCACAATCCCATTCACAATAGCCACAAAAAAAAAAAAAAAAATGAAATACCTCCGCATCTTCCTAACCAGAGAAGTGAAAGACCTTTACAATGAGAATTACAAAACTCTGCTCAAAGATATCCAAGAAGACACAAAGGAAAGATAAGCCATGCTCATGAACAGGAAGAATCAACATTGTTAAGATGTCCATCCTACCAAAGGCAGTCTACAGATTCAACACAATACCCATTAAGTTACCAACATCATTCTTCTCAGATCTGGAAATGACAATACAGAAATTCATACGGAAACATAAACGACCACGAATAGCCAAAACATTCCTTAGCAAGAGAAACAAAGCAGGAGGTATCACACTCCCAGACTTCAAACTCTACTATAAAGCTACCGTAATCAAAACAGCTTGGTATTGGTATAGAAACAGGCACATAGACCAATGGAACAAGATAGAGATTTCAGAAGCAAAGCCTCAAATCCTCAACCAACTCATCTTTGACAAAGTCTCCAACAAAAACAACTGGGGAGTGGAAAACCTATTCAGTAAATGGTGCTGGGAAAACTGTCTGACCACATGCAGAAGATTGAAACAGGACCTGTACCTATTACTATACACAAAAATTAACTTTAAATGGATCAAATATCTAAACGTAAAACCTCAAACTATGAGAACCTTAGAAAACGCAGGAGACACCCTTATGGAAATTGGAACTGGCAACAAATTCCTATTCAGAACCCTAAAGGTCAATACCTTAAGAAATAAGATAGACAAGTGGGACTCATCAAATTAATGAGCTTCTGCAAAGCAAAAGAAACCACCAAGCAGGGAGACACCCCACAGAATGGGAAAAAATATTTGTCAACTGTATATCTGACAAAGGTCTAACATCTAGGATCTACAAGGAACTGAAATGCACCAAAGGGAAAAAAACAAACAACTCCTTTAAAAAGTGGGAAAAAGACATGAATAGACACTTCTCAAAAGAAGATATATGGGCAGCCAACAGACACATGAAAATGTGCTCAGCCTCACTCATCATCAGATAAATGCAAATCAAAACCACACTGAGATACCACCTAAGCCCTGTAAGAATGCCCATCATTAATAAAACCAACAACAGATGCTGGCGAGGATGTGGAGAAAAAGGAATGCTTCTACACTGCTGGTAGGAATGCAAACTTGTACAACCTCTCTGGAAAACAGTCGGGAGATTTCTGAAAAACTAGAAAGTGACCTTCCACATGACCCAGCAATTCTCCTATTGGGAATATACCTAGAGGAACTCAAATTATTCTACGAGAAAGATACCTGCACACATATGTTTGTAGCAGCTCTATTCACAATAGCAAAAACTTGGAACCAACCGTATGCTCATCGAAGATGGACTGGATTTAAAAAAAGTGGTACATATACACAATGGAATATTATGCAGCCATAAAGGACAAATATGTGAACTTTGCAACAAATTGGATTAACTTGAAGTTATCATACTCAGTGATTTATCACAGAAACAGAGAACTGAGTTCCATATATTCTCACCCATAAGGTGACCTTGAACAATTATAATGCTATAAGAAAGTGATTGGCAGTAGTGGAAAACTGTCAGGGAATGGGGGGGTGGGACTGGCAGTTGAGGGAAACTGCTAGGGTAGGGAGGGGCATACCTCATCAACAAGGGTACCTGCAAGATCAATGTTTGTAAACCTAACCCTGAATTTTACCCCACATCTTTAAAATAAATAAATAAATTTTTTAAAAAGACAGTCGCATTTTTATTCGCCAACAACAAACTGCCATAAAACCAAATAAAAAGCCCAATACCATTCATATTAGCAACAAAATAGGTGAAATACCTTGAATCTTCCTAACCAGAGAACTAAACGACCTTTACAATGAAAATTGCAAAACACTGCTCAAAGAAATCAAAGATGACACAGACAAATGGGAAAATATTCCATGCTTATGGATTGGAAGAATCAACATTGTTAAGGTGTCCATCCTACCAGAGGGAATCTACAGATTTATTGCAATACCTATTAAATTGCCAGCAGCATTCTTCTCAGACCTGGAAACGACAATACAGGAATTCATATGGAAACACAAACAAAACCATCCTCAGCAAAAAAACAAAGCAGGAGGTATCATACTTCCAGACTTTAAACTTTATTATAAAGCTACAATAATCAAAACAACCTGGTATTAATGCTATAACAGGCACATAGACCGATGGAACAGGATAGAGATTCCAGAAGCAAAACCTCAATTTCTCAACCAACTCACCTTCGACAAAGCCTCCACTAACAACCATCGGGGAGAGAAAACTTATTCAGTAAATAGTGCTGGGAAAACTGGTTCTGACCACATGCAGAATATTAAATCAAGACCTCTATCTATCACCATACACAAAAAACAACTCTAAATGGATCAAAGACCTAAATGTAAAATCTCAAACTTTAAGAGTCTTAGAAAATGCAGGAGATCCCTGATGGAAATTGGAACTGGCAACAAATTTCTGATCAAAACTCCAAGTGCTCATGCCATAAGGGATAAGATAGACAAGTGAGACCTCATCAAACTAAAAACCTTTTACAAAGTATAAGAAACTATCATGAGAGCAGGGAGACAGTTCACAGAATGGGAAAAAATATTTGCAACTGTATATCTGACAAAGTCCTGACACCTAGGATCTATAAGGAACTCAAACTTGCTTTAAAAAAAAGCCCTGAAAAAGTGGGTAAAAGATATAAATAGACACTTCTCAAAAGAAGACATTCAAGTGGCCAACAGACACATGAAAAAATGTTCAGCCTCACAAATCATCAAAGAAATGCAAATTAAAACCACACTGAGATATCACCTAACTCCAGTCAGGATGGCTATCATCAATAACTCAAAAAGCAACAGATGCTGGAGAGGATGTGGGGAAAAGAAAATACTTCTACACTGTTAGTGGGAGTATAAACCAGCACAAAGTTGGTGGAAAACAGTATGGTGATTCCTAAAAGGTCTAAATATCGACCTTCCATATGACCCAACATCCTCCTTCTGGAAATATACCCAGATGAACTCAAATCACTCTATAAAAATAAGAAAGATGCTTGCACACACATGTTTATTGCAGCATTATTCACAATAGCTAAAACATGAAATCAACCATGCTGCCTATCGAAAGTGGACTGGATTTTAAAAATGTGGTACATATACATGATGGACAATTACACTACCATAAAGAGGACAAAATTATGAACTTCGCAGCAACTTGGATGGATTTAGAGTCTATAATATTCAGTGATCTATCACAGAAACAAAGAACTGAGTACCACATGTTCTCACTCATAAGTGGACCCTGAACAATGAACCCTGAACAATTATCATAATATTATAGGAAAGGGATTTTCAGTAGTGTAAAACTTCCAGAGGATGGAGAGGGTGCACACTTCATCAGTAAGGGTACCTGTTCTCAAACAAGATAAGTGTGGACAAAAAGTGAGGCCCAAACTTTATCTGCACAAGGACCACATGTATACCTAACCTTGAATTGCACCAATCTTTAAAATAAAAATAAAATTAAACAAATTTACCTAAATACAAGATGGAGAGTAAATATTTCATAATTATTATATTTAAATATATAAAGATTGAGTTACTCATATAAGTGTTATTTGGCCTAAGCTTATACATTAACTTCAGTACAAATACAACTCCTTTCTGACAATAAACTATAAGACATGAAATAGTAAATAAAAGGATTGTTTTTCTTTGTTTTTTAGTTGCTGAAAGGCAGTCAATATTGCATATTTTGTGGACCAGGAAAATTAAACTCTCTTTTCAAAAATACATTTTAATCCAAACAAATTAGATGGGGATTTCTGATATCAAATATGAAATAATATATTGGAGAAAATGTTTGATAGTATATTTGAAGGTTACCAATTCTTATCTTTTTCATATGTTCATGTAGTTGTTCCAGAAACAAGAGGGAATAATAATCAAGCAGATTATCACTCTATTAAGATGTAAAAAGAAGACCTAGGACAAAGAAAAAATTTGAAAAATGCAAATATATGTGTGTGTGTATACATACACACACACACACACACATATATAATTTCAGAAAGTTATTGCCATTCATTCACTGATTTAAAATGTTAACATAAATATATCCCACAGTAAAGTAAAATACATTTCTATTTTCTCAACTGTGAAATAATATGACAGAATTCATTAGCTGGTATTTATTGGTAGCCTAGGCAGGGTGGGAATGCAAAGACATTTATACATGTATATACCTAACCCTAACCCTACATTTATACATCTCTCCCAAACTTATACAAGATTTCTTCAAGTAAGAAATACCCAGAGAAAATATAATACAATTAACTATAACATAATAAGGAAAAGATCAGTGGAGTGGTTAAGAGAAGATTCATGGAATACTTAACACTTTAACTATAAATTGAGAAAGACCAATATAGTAGTCAATAAACACAGATTCTAAAATAATCAGTGATCTGAACTGTCCAATCAAGCAGCTAAATTTTGTTTGTATATTTGATTGCCCCAAAGAAGGGTATATTTAATCTGCCAGTTTGTGGCTTTCCAAGGAGCAGACTAAATGTTCAGGCCATTGCAACAACTCAAGAGTCACAGCTAGACTTTGAGAATGGCCTTGAGTTCCATCTGCTAACCAGAATGCTCACATCCAATTTCAGCTTAGCATAGCTGGTACTGATGCTAAAGAGCTATAGTAGCCCAGTGGACACCAAGATATTTCAACTTGTCAATGAATAAACCTAGGTATTGAAAAGAAGCCAATATGAATTTAGGGATCTACTGAGTCATCAGCTTTATTTTAGGCTATGGATTGGGAGATAAAATTTTCTCCAAAAGAATACTTGCCACTTTTCATGTAAAGTCAAAATGTCATTGCTGCCTGTCTGGTTGAGTTCTTGAATATACTATTTCTGTTTGAAATAATGAAACTTCACTTTCCACCTGAAAGTGAAACTTCTGTGGTCAAAGTTGACCTATCCCCAAATGGGAATATCAGACAACAGAGGCAAACATTTCTGGACCTATGGTGTTTTCTGCATCATTTTCATGCGAGTACGGCTTCTTCCACTTGCCCAGCTGATGAGTTTGGTGGGATCACTAATTTAAAAGCAAGGAGAAAAAGGTTTCAATTTCCAAATTACTGATCTAAGAGTTAGTGCACTTTGGGTTATGATCATGATTATATTGATGATTATGATGTAACTTTAGGACTATGGTGTCTGAGAGGTACAAGAACCCAAGAGGCTTAGAGTGCAGGATGGGTTTTTCATAAAGACACTGAACACAACTAGAATCATGAAGTTGACTATCTTCAAGTGAAAGGATATGAACCAGTTGCCAAAATAAGCAATGAATGAGTAACTGTAATCAGGAAGTGAGTAGGTGATAGCATAACAAGAAAGAAATGGTATGCCTGGAGAAACAGCTTAAAGAAGCATGATTTTCCAGGGACCAAAGAAGTCATGAATTAGAAAGAGTAATTGGTAATGTGGTAAGCATTAGAGCTATTTAACTACATTCCACTTAGTCTTTTTGTATACATCATAATAATGTACTTCTTTCTTACCTTGAAATTGAGGAGAGTGATCTGATTTACTCTGGCCAAGGAAAGTAAATAAAAGTGATATGATTTCACTTCTAGGAAGAACTTGTGGAAGACAAAAAGTAATTCACCATGTTCCTTCATTTCACTTTCTATAATTAAAAGCACACCACCTGGTTGTGGCTCTATCAGTTTGGGTACTTGAATGAGAAAACATGAAACAGAACCTTCAGCTGACCTGTGATCTATATGTAGTGTTGATCAGAAACAACTTCTGTAGATATAAGCTACTAAGATTTTTGAGCTTATAACAGTAGAATAACTTAGCTCATACTGCTTAATTCAGGTCGTCAAAAGGATGTGAACCAGATTTGGAGTAAGTGATGTGTGAGCCCCCAGTATTGGCAGGGCTACAGAAGGAACAGTTTGAATAGTAGAGAGTCCAAACACAATAAGAAATAATCAAAAGAGATTGGGAATGAAGGGAGAGCACTGAATTCAGAGGGAATAACGAATGACTTGTTAGAAAAAGAAAGAGTGGTAAGTCAGAACAAAGTCAACAGAGTCCAATATATTCTGGAAATAATAAAAATTCAGGGAGAGTTAAATAAACCAAAAAGTCTGAAAATTGTATGAAATGTCCAATAATAATACATTTGTGGGATATATTTTGTATAGATTAACTAAAGAGAGATTTTTAAGTTTAAAACACCACTGGGGATACAAATAGCAATTTCTCATGGCTTTCTACTAAATTCTCAGGCTCACTGATAGCTTATGAGTGGGATCGAATATCAACTTCTATTCTTCCTTCACTCTAGTTTTTCATGTAGTAGACTAAGTGGAACAATATTGACATTTAGCTGGCTATATCCCTCTATTCCAGTGAAAATATAGATTTTTATTTATTTGTTTACTCTATTGATAATTTCCATCGGATGTCAGGTAAGTGAGAGAGAATGAGATACCCGAATTTGTTTCCATTCGAGAGATTTTCCTATTGTTTCTATCAGGAAAAAAATACTAATAGAAGCTAACATTTATTGAATGTTCATAATATATCTGTTAATATTCTATGCAATTCAGATGTCTTATGTCATTTAATCCTTACAATGAAGAGTATGCTTTTGCTATGCCCTTTGATAAGAAAAAGAAGCAAGTCTCAGAAAACTTAGCCAAGTTGCCCAAAATCACCCTTCTGATAAAGAGTGGAGGGAAGTTTGGAAATCAGCTTAATTCAGGTAGTCAAAAGGAACTGAATCAGACTGAAAACCAAAGTTACTCTACAGATTACAATTTCACAGGCTATTTTAAAACCAAAATACATTTGATGGACTGATTACCTTTCAACATAGAAGGAAAATGTGTTAACCAATAATGAATTGAAAAATAGAGTTTAATGAGGAAAGCAAGTAAAGATGTATCAAGTCTTCATTAAATTATCCAATTTCATATTGACATTTAAATGATGAGGCATTGTCCTTGACAATATGCTGAATCTTAGGTTATTCAAATACCTGTTTTGTCCTCAGTTATGTTTATCTTTTAAAACTATTTTTAGTATACATGTACAAACATAGATGCATATTTGTACAGTTGTCCCTTGGTGAACAGGTTCCAGGACTTCTGTCACGGATGCTCAAGTTCCTTATATAATATGGTATATTGTTTGCATATAACCTACGCAATCCTCTTATATATTTTAAATCATCTCTATATTACTTACAATAAATAATAAAATTTAAATGCTCTATAAAATAATTGTTATGAGGCATTGTTTAGGGAATAATGACAAACAAAAAAGTCTGTACATGTTTAGTACAGATACAGCCATCCTTCTGCCACCCCACGCCAATATTTTCACCCTCATTTTGTTAAATCTACACATAAGGATCCCAAGGACACAGAGTGCCAACTATGTATGCATGTATGTGTGTGTGTGTGTGTGTGTGTGTGTGTGTGTGTGTGTGTGTGTATGCACATTGGCACAGATACTTAAATGCTTGTGCAAATATACATAAATGTACAAAATGGACACATGTGCATGTATGTGTAATTGTCATACTGTACAAAATTACTTTTAAAATTATGAATTTTATTTGTTTCTTAAGTGTCCCATGAATGCATAAAGTAATATGAAAGCATATCAGAACACCAGTATTTTTACTTGTATGATATTGCACATTCTATTTTAATTAGCAAATTCAACCTCATCTGATGTGACAAGCCATAGCATAATTTATGTAAAGAGATGTGTGGGAATGAACCTATCTATAACACGTAGAAGTAATACATTGTTGACTTAAGTCAAGAAGTGACTTAAAAATGCTGGCTGACAACAAGATTCATCATAATGTAAAAAATTCTTTACACCATGACAGATTGATTTGAAAACAGAAGGGTCCTGGATGTTTTGTTATTATGGCTATTTCTGGGAGTTATCCAGGGATTACGACTGCACAACCTTACAAACAGCACAGAAATGGACTGTTTTAACAAAGGGTCTCACCAGGGTAATGAGTAGAGCACATTAATTCTCACTGTGCATTGATGAGCTCTCTTTGAACTTTGCCAAAGTTTCAACAGTGGTGACAGGCCTCTGGCACTTACAGAATAAGTTGGCCCTGAGCAGTGCTGCAGGGATGAGGGTATTTTTCATGTGTTTGTTTTTGTTTTCTATGAAAATCATATTTTATTCATTTAGACTGGTTTTCTTTTCTAATTAGATATAGGGACTTAAGAAAGCTTATAAAATATCAGAAAGGAATCTTTCACAATTATCATCTATAAAAACATTCCAGAGTCCTTTTCATTAAAAGATTAAACTTTAAGGTTATGTATTTAGTTTCCATGATAAAAGAATGTTTACAAACTTTTTAGTGGTCTCATGAAGAGGAAAAGGTACAGTTTAGGTCGTGAATTTTTTGATATTTCATTTTAATCTACAAAAATGACAACTTCATGTTGGAACCTAATATTATTATTTACATAATTCACAGACTTGCCTATACATTTTCATATTGATTCTGAATTCACAAATTCTGTCTTCAGATTTTATGATTAGCTCAAATTACATTTTGTCTGAAATATTAATTCCAAAGTGAGAGAGCCATGTACAATACACACACACACACACACACACACACACACACACACACACACACACAAACACACACACACATACATAAAATTCTAGAAGAAAATAAAACTCCATAAAATAATATTTGTAATATAAGAAGCAATAAATAACAAATGAGGAGTAAAGCAAATAGATGTGTTAAATATGTTCAATCTAAACAAATACTGACTATATAAAATAATGACATAAGCAGTTTATTTGTGATGTTAAGTAAGAATCAGTTCAGAACTAAAATAACAGCAGATGTCAGCAGGAGGTTGAACAGATTAATCTTTTTAAAGTCCTTGTATTGTTTGGAAGAAAAGTAAAATATTTATGATCAATAGACGGTGAAGTTTGTTTGTTAAATCTCCATAAAAGCCACTAAAATAATTTTAAAAATAAAGCATATGAGATCAAACTAATGGAGAAAAAAACAATGAGCCTAAAAATTCATTTAATTTAAAATAAGTCAAGAAAAGAGAAAAAGAAAAGAAAGCTAATGTAGATAATAGAAATAAAACTTTCATTAAAAAAAAGATTATTGATTCATTACTTGTTCCTTTTGAATTTAATTAAGAACAGCAGTAGTTTCTTTAAATAAAGCAATAGCCCACTCAATTGTAATGTAACATCTTTGAAATATTCCTGTTTTGTCTGAGCAGATGTACGATGATCTACCTAGCAAAATGAGAGGAAAAAAATAGTTATGTGTGAATTTTTAATCCCTAAGAAAGTATGCTCTGATTCTTAATGACCAGCATTAGTACTTAAAAAGAAACACTGCAAAATACAGGACAAGAGATTTGTTCACTGGGTTTTTGCCCTGTGTCTCTTGCCCACTGATTTGTAAATTGGCTTCAATTGTACACATCATCAAGGATTAAGAGGACTAGGAAACTCTGGTACTTATTTCACTCTGATTAAAAATTAATAGTCCAATTTAAAATCAGTTCCTTGTGTTCAATAACTCCTAAATAAATGCTAGTTCAATAACTCCTAAATAAATGCATAATAAATATTGGGAACCTGTATGACTAAGATTTAGATCCAGAATCAAAATACCTTCACTGTAAAATCACTGCCATTTGCAGCCTGCTGAGCAGTCAATGTCTGCTTTAAATATGCTTAACAATGTTTTCCTCAGTTCACGTCATTCTGCTCATAAATCAGCTTATATCAAGATATCTTTAAAAATACTGACCTTCAAATTATTTAAAAGTTCATTGAAAATAGACATACTACTTACCTAGTCTATTTAATATTTGTGAAGGAAAGAAAATAAAATGTATATGAGAAATTTTGAAGTAAGTAAAAGATCACTGGAAGTGAGCTGCAGAAGATAAGATGAGATACAGTGTGAGGTAAGCATGTGCTATTTGGGGGGCATGAGGTGCGGGGATAATCAGCGTGTGTCCATCCAAACCTATGTAAGAGGAAAAAGAGTAAAAGTGATGGTTACTGAGAAAATGTTTGCAGCATTTCAAACACAAACCATGAATAAGAAATTTGGCAGACATAAATTTCATATTCCTGGGTTACTGCAATGTCAAGTGCAAAATTATCACAAAAGCATCAAGACAGACATAAAATTTTCAAATAGAGTTTGGATTATGCTCACTGCATTGCAGTTTCAAAGAACGGAATATGTAACATATTCTAGAAATGGTCCATCCAAAACAATTATATTAATGTGCTCAAAAGGTACATTCTCCATTGACCAGAATGACTTATTTCTGATACTGATTCTAGAATTGTTACTTTTATATTGATAACTCTTTGATTACAGAACACACTATTATTCTGCACTTATTTCAAGGACAAGCTATTTTTGATAGTATGCATATGTAATTAACCTCCTTTGAATTTTACCAATATAATTGTGGAAACCCTGACTTTGTGTATGTTTATTTTGGGTGATTAAAGACAAGGTCTCTTAGATGAAGAGTGTCTTAACCTGAGTGTTTTCTGTAACACATGCCCTCATATTATCTTATGTCATAAAATGTCCAGTATCTCTGACAGTGTCTGCTTAAGAAGCACTTGGAAATGACTTTTTTATGTGTCTACACTTGAAATATTGTGTGCTTCAAAATGCCGTTGTCTATTTCTTTATAGCTATGACTCATTTCTTCACTTTAAAACTCTGTTAATAAGTTCAACAATCCTATTCAATTATATTTTTTTCAGAAGGAACGTGTGATATCATAGCTATAATTTAAAGTTATCACAGGTACAATGCAAAATGAATTGCAATCCTTTAGTGTGGGAAAAAAAGAGGTTAGGTAGACAATTTATATCTATTTATTTTATAGACATTTATTGACTATCTTCACCATTAGTAAGGCCTTGTGGCAAATGTGAGAGATACCAAAAGGAACATGAAATCTTTCCTGTCTTAAACAAGACATTGGCACCTACATGAAGAAGACAAAGCATGCACATTGTCAACTAGAATATAATGCTTGGAAAAACTCTAGTTCACTGAGTGTAGCTTTTACAAACTGAATTTCATAGAAGAGCGACAAAATCTTAAAATGTAATTAGAAATGATCGGGAAATTATATGGATAAAGACACATGACTCTGGCACAAAACTACAGTGGTTAATGTTGAATGTACCTACATATTACCAAACCAATGTATTCTCAATAGATTCTTCTTAATTTGTAAAACTAAATCTATTTTCTTCTTAAAATAGAAGAAAGAAGAGGTGTAGAAAATAGAAGAAAGAAGAGGTGTAGAAACCTATTTTATTTTATTCTAATTCTTCTGAATCATGTCAGTTCATCTGATATTAAGCTGTTTTTCAATATTCTTAAATAAACCTGACCAAGTTATAGTTCACTCTTTTAGTCATGTGTGATGTTATGTAAGATAACATCCCTCAGGTAAAACTACATGCTGAAATTAAATTAACTGCAGTACTAAAAATAGTATATTCAAAAAAGCATCTGTCATTTTCTTATAATCCATGCTTAAAGATTTCCCTGACCATTTCCCTCCCAGACAGAATTAGATATACTCCTAAGGTTTCCCAAAAATATTTTGAGATTATCTCTATTACATTACCTAAAACACATAAAAATTAATTAATGTCTATCTCACATAATTTGTTTATTTCTTGTATTCTCAGTACCTAAAAATGTAAGTGGCACAAAAATGCTAACTTATACTGAATCTAGGAATTTCATGAAAAATATCTTATTTTAAAAAAAACGTATTTTAACTATTGTTTTGGTTCTAGTATTTAAAATTACTTCAAAAACTTCACACATTTTCATGTGAAAAGAGAAATCATTACACTTAACAAATAAATGATATTTTTCCTGCAGTATTAAGAAATCACATGCTATGTTTTCGTCATTGTAAGCTTTTGTTTAGGGCTTTTCTTTGTTTTGTTTCTGTTTAGATTTGCTCTGTGCTCTAAAGGAAACGTCATCCTTTTTAAAAAATCATCTTTGAATATCTATTTTCATTTACATTTATTCTGCTGTCTTGGTAACAATAGATACAAGTCACTGTTATTTAATAACAGGCAAATGTTATATACCTCAGATAAACACGTTTTTCTCAGTCGTTCAATAGTTTCATTGTAAATTCACTATCTTAATTACATATAAAATTTTAATTATTGATTTGAAAATAACCCTAGATTTTAGACATGCTTTCTCCCAGAATTCTCTTGCCCATTATTTATATATCTACTTCCATTTTCACATAAGATTTTATTTGCATAATCAAATTCCCAACTTCAAGCTTTTCCCACTCCAACATATTTTCCTTGTTCATTAAAGAAGCTTTTGAAATACTTTCTTTTATAAAGAAGACTTTGCTGACTATGTTAAAGAAAGTTTCTGCCCTATAATGAACTAATTAGTTGCTTATTGATTTTTGTAGAGGCAAAATTATGTATAAGATGTATAGGAGTATAGAGGAGTATCCATCTATTTATATGAGTCTTTATAATATCAACTTAGTATTTTACTTTCTCAATTTTCAAATTATGTCTTTGTGCTATTTTTATCTGATAATATTTGTTCAAAACATTTTTGCAGATATTTTAAGTATCTTAACTTTAGAAGCCATGTTTGAAGAATAGTATACATGAAAGATATTTATTCAATAGCTTGATACAATTGCCAAGTGAAATGATCCTTATCTCTGATTTTTGCTATAATGTTAAAATTAAAAGAAAATTACAAAAAGAATAGTATTAGGGAAACAATTTATTTTAAATAGCCTAAGAACACTTTCTCGCAAAAAAAGAGCAAGTTTATTTTTCATAATTTTTAAATAAATAAACATATAAATATTTCTAAACATAATCTTCATTTTAATTGTGGAGCAACATAGAGAGAGGAGAAATTCTTTATTACACTAGTACTGAAAGAAAAATCAAGCACCTTAGTTTTTAAAAAATAAATTGTAGTCATTATATTTAAGAGCTATTAATGCTGTAGTTATACAGTGTCTTTCCCAGAATGTGCATTCAATAAATGGTTGTTGAAGATCTATCTTGAGATAATTCCCAATGAATCATAATCTATCATAGCAAATCAGAATTACATTCCTCTGTGATACTCTATGATTCTGGATTAACTTTTTCAACATAATTGCCTCTGAACTATTTGGCAGTTTATTTTTAGTTTCAAAAGCTTGTTATTTAAATCTCAAATCACTTTGAGAAAAAAGTCAAGTTTAAAATAACTATATTCTACCTTTGCTAAAATATCATCCACATTCATAATCTCTAATTCTCTGATGTCTGAGATAATAACGAATTTCTCTTTTAAGAGTAAAAATCAATTGTTTTCCAAGTTGCTTAAAGAAAAGAAAATTATTGGCAAATATGTGAAAGCTTTGAGTATTTGGGGGTCCAGTCTCTTAAAGAGAGTGAAAGGAATTCAGGTTTGCAGCTACTTTGAGGTTCAACCAGTGTACACTTACTTAATGAACAAATTGCAAGTAGATGAAAAAACTAAATTCGAAAATCAAAACCTTAAGAAATTTAAATAGTAGGAGAATATCCTTATGAGCTTCCATTAAAGAAGAATTTTTCAACAAGGCACAAAAGTATCACAAGCTATATAGAAAAAAATAAGTAAATGTGACAAACTTAAACATTAGAAGTTTCATACCAAAATGCACACGTATACACACACACACACACACACACACACACACACACACACACACACACTTTAAACAAAATTAGGGATGGGCACAGTGGCTCATGCTTGTAATCCCAGCATTTTGGGAGGCTGAGGTGGGAGGATTGCACCCAGGAGTTCGAGACCAGACTGGGTAACATAGCAAGACTTCTTCTCCAAAAAAATATTTTAAATGATTTTTTTAAAATTAAGAGATAAATTCTTAACTGGGAAAATATTTTCATTGAAAGAATTCAGAAAATATAAAATTACCATGTAATGAGAAGAAGAAACTAAGTAAATGGAACATTCGAACAAAGGGAAACTAAAATGTTTATAACTATGGAGAAAAAGAAGGGCTAGTTATCAGAGAATTGAAAATCAAAGCAGTTTGATTCCATTTGTTACCAGACTAGTTGACCAAATTCAGACAGTGAGAATCACAAGTATTCTTGATTTTGTAGAGAAACAGAAATTGATTAACTCCTGGTAGAAACTGATAAAACCATTTGGAAAAAAATATTTTCAATACCTAATAAATCTTGTTTTGAGACAGGGTCTCCAATGAAATTGTACACAATACCTGAACCCTGATCAGCAATTTCTTTCTCAGTATGTCTCTTAAGAGAATCTCTTACATAGGTACTCCAGGAAATGACAGGCATCTTCATGACAGCACTGTTCATCTGCAAATAACTGACTGTCTATCAGTAAAAGACTGGATAAACAAAAATAATATATACCTATTACAGTGTACTATTGAATAATTTATACAAAATGGACCAGGAGAATACCAAACTTAAAATAGAAGTTACATCAGGAGGATGAAAAAAAATACACTAGTATCTTTTATGATTTGGAAAATTCCTTAATTGAGAAGATGTATGGTAAGGGACTTCAATATTATCTGTAATATTTTATAGACATCAAAAGAGATACTTGAAGCAATGCAAATAAACATGTTAACAGTTGTCACTTTGGGGTCATAGAAATTTATAAATAAATTTGCACTTTTGGTTTTAGCTATTTTTACTAAAATTTAAAAATAACAGCAGTGATCATATTACAAGTATCCAAACATTTTATTTTGTTGTTGGTGGTGGTGTTTTTTTGTTTGCTTGTTTATTTTTACCAGAAGTACAACAGTGCCTCAAGTAAGATACAAAATTAAACAATATGCTATTGAAAGTTAAAGCTATGCTGGTACAAGTCAATTTTCTTTTCTTTTCTTTTTTTTGCAAGAATAAATGCAATAATAATTGTCAGACTATGAAAGATCTGAGTTTTATCTTATTTGTATGTCTTCAGCTTGACATAGTTTCATGGACACTGTCAGAAGACATGCCACTTCTGGGTCAGAAATGAAGGACTTTCTTACTCACGGCATTATAAGCAAAATGAGCTTTAAGTTTGTGTCAGTCACCTTTGCCCTCAAATTCTACTGACGCAAAATGGAACAGCTAAGTTGGATGTTGCATACAAAGCGGATCTGTGTCACAACTGAGAAACTCTGCACTCAGGGAACCTGAATCATTTATGATAGACCACAGTAAACTTAGTCAAACTTTGACCTGTAGGGAGACATTATCTTTATTATACTGCAGGGGTCTCCAAACCCTGGGTCATGGACCAGTGCCGGTCCATGGCCAGTTAGGAACCAGACTGTACAGCAGAAAGTGAGTGGTGGGTAAGCCATGAAAGCTTCATCTGTATTTACAACCACTCTCCATCAACAAGTCAATTTTTATTTAGAATAAATTGTTTTTTGATTTAGTCTTTCCATTTTTGTGATAATACCTGGAGACTTTTTAAGTTCCCTAAAAACAAATATTTGATTTTCTTCCTAGTATATAATAAAAGAGCAATCAGGAGGCAAAACAAAATGTAGTGAGTTCCTCTAAGGCTCATTTATGAATCATAAAGGCTTGATAATGCTAAATACCAATTGCAGTGCCAAGGCAGCAAGCTGGGAAGCATTCAGACAGCTGGAAAACCATGGCATCATGGGTCTTCTTAAAAATAATGTAAAATAAGAGTGAAATAAATTCCAACACAC
This sequence comes from Cephalopachus bancanus, assembly GCA_027257055.1. Lineage (NCBI taxonomy): Eukaryota > Metazoa > Chordata > Mammalia > Primates > Tarsiidae > Cephalopachus > Cephalopachus bancanus. The sequence continues at coordinate 12,731,375 of JAPVLO010000005.1, read as the reverse complement.
TTCCCATTTTGCCATAGTTGTTCTATAACTTGAAACAGCTTTCTTTCCCATTCTGTTTTATTGAGAAAATCGTCCAGATGATTAAGTTTTTGTTTGCTTTTAAAATTTCAACATTTGAAGTTACAAAAAGAAGCATCTTTTTTTTTAAGGGGGGGGTATTGTTGCCCATTGCACTCTCGTACCAACCTCAAATGCATAATAATAATAAAACATTCATCTCTTTAAACAAAAATAAGTTGTAAAGTTCTTTGGCACCTTTAAAAGAGCTAAATTTTGTATTTAAATGTTACTCTAAAAAGATTATAGTCTACATAACGCAGCTCTAAGAATCTTTTAGATTTAGTTTTGATTTTTTTAATTTCCCTTTTCTCTGATAATATGTCATCACACATATAGTCAATTTTTTATTTTCAATATATGATACTAATGAGTAAACAGTAATGCTGAAAACCAGCTCATGGTGTTTAATAGACAAGATAAAGCTACATTTAAAAAAACTGGAAACCCCGTGTAAACATTCAAAGTAATAATTTTAATAATAACAATAACTACTTGTTTTTTTGCCAGCAGCACACTAAGACGTGTACAATGCATTTGTCCCAAATTAGAGTCTGCTAACCAAATCTGATTTGAAAACACATTAATTACATAGCCTGGTCTTAGAACTGAATTTTGTTTATTTAGTTGTACACCAGATTAAGCAGAAGTTTTGTTATTGTTGTTATGTGTTGTTTTTCCTACTTGAAGTTAGGTTTTAAAAAAATTTCAATTTGTAAAGATGAGAGTATGCATCAGTGCCAAGTGATGTTCACACACTGAGGCACAAGGAATGTAAGATCTACCGAGGGATTAGCATCCCTGTCCTGCAGCATTAAACTGCCCCTTCTTCCAGTCATTGCCCTTCTTCTCTCCCCTGTGTCTCTTCCCTCTGTGTCCCATTGATGTATTTGACTAAACAAGGCTACAGTGCTGCTCCATTCTCAGATATCACATTTAATTCACCCATCGTTCTATGAGGTATCATTATTTCCACTGTATGTATTACATAGTAGAATTGAACTCAAAACAGAAAGAAGAACTTTTCCACAGCTACAAAGGGAGAGAGAGGAAGAAAGAGCATCCACATCACCACCGTTAACAAGTAATTATAGATCTGCAGAGTATGAGTACAGAGTATTCCCTGACACATTTGATCAGCATTGAATCCCCATCAGTTCTGTAATTTAAGTGCATTCTGAAAATTTGTATCCAATTGGCAGTTATTCTGTGTAAAAGATGAAAGGACAAAGAATTTCAAGTGGAAAGAAATGTCTACGATTAATGACCAAATTCAAATAGTGAGCATCGCAAGTACCCGTAATATTGTAGAGAAACAGAAACTCTTATAAAATACTGGTGGAAATGTAAAATGGTAAAACAATTTGGAGACAAGTATTTTCAACAACAAATGATTTTTTTAGATAGGATCTTTAATGAAATTGAACAAAATACATGAACTATGACTAACAATTACTTTCTCAGTATGTCTCCTAGAAAATTTATTGCATAGGTAATCCAGGTGTCCAAAAAAAGTAAGGAGTGATGTGGCCAGGGAAGGTTTTGTGAAACAGTGCCCCAACACAGAACATGGGGGTTGGGGAAGGACTTTAACAGGTGACAAGAGAAGAGCTGAAGAACCAACAGGAATCAGGGGACAGGGTGAAAAAAATTAAAGGCCAATATGAGTACTTAAAATTATATACTGTAATCCTGAAGTACCCCTGCGATGTTTTCAGTGAGAAACCTTGGAGAAAACATTGGTGATTAAACGAAAACCTGACTATAATGTACAGATGGATTCCTAGAAAAGAGATGAGGCAAGAAGTGCATAATAAAAACATAATGAAATGGCAAAGGTTTGAGCTGCATGGGTGGGTGAAAACTGGTAGACAGGGACAGATCTGAGATTTATTTTTAACCTGCACATAAAGAGACTTTATTAGCTTATGCATGGATGTCTACAAGCATAAATCTTCCTGAGGTTTTCCAATGCCAAGGAAAACATCACCAGAGATTTGAAAGTAATTTAACTGCTCTTGTCACTTTAAGTAGTCCCATAATAATATGTGCTAGCTTACTGCAGCTTAGGTGTTTTCCCTCATGCTAATGAAGAATTCTAGTTGGCTTTATGAATAACATACTCACAACAGTTGTCTCGTGAGCCCATAAATGAGTTATTAGCTATAACGAAAACAACCTAAAGCTACAAGTTAAATTTATGCCCAACTTAATACAATAGGCTGTATTAGCAAGTTTCTGTCTACTCATCTCTACTATGTCAGGCTCAATAGCTAAGCTTACTTTTAAAAATGAAAGGTATGATAAAATATTTCATAAAGTATTACACAAAGGTTGTGATGTTTAAATTTCAAGAGGAAGGTATGGCGCTGTTTATTTACTTGGTCCTTGAACAGACATTTTCATGGGGGTGCTTGGAAGTCAGAACAGGAATAAAAGCATTTGGAAAATATGTAGCCATATTCTCTAAGGAATAAGCTGCTTGAGTTTAACATTTATTGTGAAACATTGTGGAATATTTGTGTCATCCTTTAAATAAATATTGTTGAATGTTGAACATTTTCTGCACTATTATTATTTATGTCTCCTGTTACTTTCAATACATTTGAAACAGATGAATTCTACCAATATACATACAATATGGAGGACCATGAATATAGTGATCTGATATGGTGCAATAGTGTCCTAATCTAAATTATTATTACTATTTTTTTAGTCAGAGTCTCACTCTATCACCCAGGCTAGAGGGCAGTGGTACACTCACGGTCACCCCAGTGTTGACCTGCTAGGCTCAGGTGATCCTTCCACCTCACCCCTCCAGGTAGCCAAAACTATAGGCATGAGCTATCACACCTGGCTAATTTTTTTATTTATTGTAGAGATGAGGTCACCAAGTTGCCTAGGTTGTTCTGGAACCTGTGGGCTCAGGCAAACCTCTCACTTTGGCCTCCCAAAGTGCTGGGATTACAGACTTGAGTCGCGGCACCGGCCCTAGCTTAAATTCTAGTCAGTCTGATGGCTCATAAAAACTATCAACTTTTTATAGGTGACCAACAAACTTCAAATGGAATGATTCTTGGTACCAATCATCATAAAACCTCAAAAGGTGGTCAGTCCAAAGAAAAAATCTCTTGGGGATAAAATATTTAAAAAGATTCCTCAGGTCAGGTCTAGTGTCTCAAACCTGTGTAATCTCAGCACTTTGGGTGGCCAAGGCAAGAGGATTGCCTGAGCCCAGAGGTTCAAGAACAGCCTGTGCAACTTGATGAGACCTCATCTCTATAATAAATAAAAAAATTAGCTGGGCATAGCGGCATGCACCTGCGGGTCAAAGCTGCAGAGGCCGTGAGCGTGCCGCTCACTGCACTCCGGTCTGGATGACCGATTGAGACTCTTACTCAAAAAAAAAAAAAAAAAATTCCTCATTAGTATATAAAGGAAAAACAAAATAGATTGCTTGCTCCTTTACTTCCTCTGTAGTAGGCCATACACTATTAGTATTTTGAAACTCATCCAATAATGAGTTTCCACACACATTTTATTTTTTTAAATGTACTTGAAAAATGCTGGATTAGAATTTTCAAGAATTTAAGTAAGAAAAATGAATTGTTTCACTTTCAGTCTTACACATAATTTATAATTTTAAATTTGCCCCAATACCAAACTATAAAGTTAATTGAGCTTCTTGCCAACTATGACCCAGGAATGCCATTCTCAAGGACCTGGGAAATACCTCTTTAAAATGTAATCATAGGGCAATCGCTTCAGGTCTCCTCCCACTGTGGGAGCTTTTCTGTCCTCTCAATAAATCTTGCTTTCTAAAAAAAAAAAAAAGTAATCATCAATAGAGATGATACCCCTGCCTCCCAGTTTCTGTAGACAAATTAATCCAATTACATATATAGAACTATGTATCCCTCTTAAGTTTGTTATATTTAGCGACAAAATAATGAATAAAATTATTGAAGGAAATACATAGTTGACTATATCACTGCTTTTTGTAGTCATTAACTCATGAACATCAAGAAAAAAAAAAGATGAAATCTTGTAGCAGTCTAACAAGCTAAAAAATACTGAAAAAATGACTTACATGATCAATTAGTTCACGAACCATTCCATTCCATTGTCCATTGGAATCATCCTGGGCTCCATATTTCCCATCCTCCACAAGTCTAATTTCATATGTAAAGCCAAGGATTGTAGATAACTCTCTAAGAAGATCAATGCAATAGCCTTCAAATCGATCATTACCATAGAGAGGTTTGTCAGACTTCTTAAACAGGACATAGGGTTCTTCCTGAAAACATTGAACATGAAGAAAAGAGGTAACAGTCAATCAAAAAACAGAAATGATAGTTCTCTTAGCAAATAGAAAATTCTTCATTAATTTAGGAAAACAGACAACTTTACTTATTTCGAATGAATAGATTTTGGAATAATAAACTGAAGACATTCAAGCTATTTAGGGATTATTAGTGCTTTAAAAGAAAATATCTAACTATTACAATCCTACCATGACTATGTAATAAAAATATGACACATTATATATTTTATACAATACATCTTGTATCACATATAACAAATAATGTGAAATGTGCTATATCCTATATGATATACAATATAAAATACCTAATTTCATCATGATTACAATACTGAAATTTAAATTATGCAGTGTAGTCGATATCTGGCATACTATTTCAGTGGGATCTATGAATAAGATAAATGAAAAATATTAACTAATTGCCTAATATGTGCTAAGAATTGGAGCGGGGACTTGTTATATATATTGTCACATTTTGTCCTAACAATTAGAAGAATTACAACTACTATATTTAATTATAGTAGAAAAAGTAGCAGTTTAAAATATAAAGAAGAAACTAAGGGTTATCAAGCTCCTTTGCATTCACCTAGCATTCTAAGGAACACCTACTGTGAGTCAACCTTCCTCTATATAAAGAGAAATTCCTAAGCCATGAAACTCATGATATAGAAAAGGAAACAGACAATGAATACCTAAACAAATAGAATATATATCTTCAGTTGCTGAAAAGTTGTATGCAATCATGAAATAGACCATTAGGACAGAGAACTGCAAAGTACTTGGTAAGATAAGACAAGACAAAACTGAGTAATTATCAGAAAGTTTTCTCTGAAGAATCTACAGAGAAGCTAGAATCCAAAAGATGAGAGAACCTAGCTGTTTGAAAATCTGAAAAAAAGAGTGTTTCAGGTCAAGGACACAGCCCTGAGACTACTCTAACATTAGAGTGTTCCTGGGAGAGGATAATACGTATCAATGTGACTGAAGTCACAACCAGTAAGTTAGGGAGTTAGATGAAGTCAATGAGAGTGAAAAGAGTGAGGAGCCATATCAGTGAGGCTCTGCCAATCAGGTCCTATACAATTTTGTATGTTTAACTAGATACAAAGAGATTCCATGCATTATCATATTTTACTGGAGAGCACATGAACATGATATAGCAGACTGTGCTATAAAAAACCAAAATGTAATCAGTTCCACTACCTACTATTTGCTCATAGCTGAAGCCTCTGCTCTCTTAGATAAAGCTATTGTATAGTAAAAAAGCTCAGAAAGCTGCCATGCCAGTCTATCTAGGATTGTGAACACCCTCTTCCTCACGCCCTGGAAGACAACAGTTATCACATGAGAACGATTATGCCTAAAAGAATTTTAGGCATGAAAACAATGTGTCAGCTTACCAACTCTCATCTCAGAAATAATCAAGATTGTCAGGAAGATGGCAGTCGAACCAGTCAGACTATGCAAGTCCCAGTGTGAGTGAGTGAGTGTATGAAAATTTTTGTGTACATGCTGGTGAGCAAGTGGGTGTGTCAGCAGCTGATTGAGTGAGGGCTAGGGATCTAGCAGCCAGGGTTCTCCTGGTGTCACAGCTGGTGCCACAGTTGCTGGGCTTGGACCCTAGCAATTCCCAGGACGCAGAAGCTGAGCACCATTTTCTTTTACTTTATTTTTAAAATCAACAAACCCTCTCTGGGAAGAAAATGCTGGTAGAGACTGTCTAAATGGGGCTTGTGAGCAAGTGGTCAAGCCCTTGGTGCAACAGCTGGTGCTGCAGCTTCTCTGTTTTGTCCCTGGCTCTTTCCAGTTTACAGAAGCCAAGCACCATTATTTTTTTAAAAAACAGACACAAGTTTTTTTCTGCAAAAAAGCATGGGAGAGAAACCATCGTCCCAGGTTCTCCCTCACTCTTGCAGCAGGAGAGACACTGCTGGCTCCTGGCTTTGCCTCACCACTTCAGAGCCTGGCAGGGCACTGGCAGCAGGGGTTGTGGAGGAAGTCCAGAGGCAAAGTCCCATGGAAGAGGACAAAAGAGGCACCCCACCATCATCTTGAAGGCGTGGCAATAAAGTGCTCCAATTTGCTCACCATAGAGAAACAGATCCGATATCTGTGACTGGCAAATCAACTACTCAGGGATTGATCATGACCCAGAGGGAATATCCTGAGAGCACAAATTTCGGAGGGACCTGATGAGTGTTGAGTTCCAGGTGCCCAACCCCCTATCCTGAATAGCCTCGGGACAAAGGGTATGACCAGAAAAAGACAAGGAAGAATTCTAAAGAGAGTGAACAAATCCAGAGCCTCGATCAGGGAAGAATAGAGGACTGAGCAAACATCAGAAGAGAAAGCCTGTCCCACTGACACTGAATAACAGAACTAAAGAGAAAAACAAGAGATCTGTCACAAATGAGGAAAAACCAAAAGAAAACCTCAGGCAATTTCAAGTGTACCAAAGACAAAACTCCTGAAAAATCAGACCTTGGTGCCCAAACAATGGAAGTCACCAACAACTGACCCTAGAATACGACAGGGATTAGGGAATGGATGTAAAGAGTGAACAGGACTCAAGAAAGACAAGATGCTGCACTGAAAGAAATTGTAACAGATTTTGTCAATAAAAAATTTCATCCAGGAAATAAATAACAAGATGACAAGCATGGAAAGCAGAATCAATCTATCTAAAGAATCTCAGGACTTGACAATCAGAACATGGAATTAACCTGATATGTAAAAAACATAGGAAGAAGACTCAGAAGGAAAGAACAAAGCCTACAAGAGATGTGTGATTATATCAAGAGGCCAAACATATGCCTGATTGGTATCTCAGAAGAAGAAAGGGAAATGGAGAACAACTTGGAGCAAGTATTCCAGGAAGTAATCCAAGAAAACTTTCCCCATTTCACCAGAGATGTGACCAGCCAAGCACAAGAGAGACAGAGAACACTCACAAGACATCAAATGAGAAGGCCAACCCCAAGACCCATAGTAATTCACCTACACAAAGTAGACACAAAAGGAAAAATCCTAAAGAACCAAGAGAGAAAGGTCAGACTACTTACCAGGGAAAACCAATCAGAATAGCAGCAAACCTATCAGCAGAAACACTACAAGCAAGAAGGAACTGAAGCCCTATATACAAAGTCCTCAAAGATAAATAATTTCAACCAAGAATTTCCTATCCAGCCGAGCTCACCTTCAACAGTGATGAAGAATTAAAATCCTTCCCAGACATACAATCCCTAAGAGATTATGCAGCTTCCAGACCAGCTCTATAGGAGTCACTTAAAAAGGTATTAAGCAAAGAAAAAAGAAAGAAAAGAATGACCACACCCTTCCCAAGAAAACAGCACAGCACAGAATCAACAGAGAATACAGGCAACAAGAAACTTGAAAATACACACATATATCAACCCCAGAGCCAAAAGAAGTAAGTTAACAAAGAAAAACTTTATTAAAACTTCATGACAGTGATAAACAATCACATTTCAATAATAATAAGAGTCTGAATGTGAATGGACTAAATGAACCACTGAAAAGACACAGGATGACAAATTGGATAAGAAATTATGACCCGCCAGGCTCGGTGGCTCAGCCTGTAATCCCGCGCTTTTGGAAGGCTGAGGTGAGTGGATTGCCTGAGCCCGCGGGTTCGAGACTTGCCTGGGCAGGCGAGACCTCATCTCTACAATAAATCAAAAAATTAGCTGGGCGTGGTAGCGTGCGCCTATAGTACCAGCTACGTGGAAGGCTGAGGCGGAAGGACCGCCAGAGCCCAGCAGGTCGAGGCTGTGGTGGCCAGGAGTGGCCACTGCACTCCATTCTGGGTGACAGAGTGAGATTCCAACTCAAGAAAAAAAAAAGAAAGAAACCATGACTCAATTATTTGCTGCATCTAGGAGACTCATATCACTACAAGGGACACACACAGACTCAAAGTTGAAAGATGGAAAACAAGTTTCCAGGCAAAAGGATCACAAAAGAAAGCCAGAGTTCCAATCTTAATATCAGGCAAAACAACCTTTAAGCTATCAAAAATTTTAAAAGATGCAAAAGGCACTACATAATGATAAAAGGTTCAATCCATCAACAAGAAATATCCATCCTAAACATCTATGCACCCAACACAGGAGCAACAGCATTTATAAAGCAATTACTAAATAAACTAGAAAAAGATATTGACTCTAACATTATTACAGCAGGGGACTTGAATACCCTGCTGACAGCCCTAGATAGATCATCAAGGCAAAAAGAACCTAAACTTGACACTCAACCAAATGGACTTAATGATCCCAACAGATTATTCCACTCAATAACCACAGAATATATATTCTACTCATTACCACATGGAACATACTCCAAGATTGATCACATCCTTGGCCATAAATCAAGCATAAACAAATTACATAAGGTTGAAATCTTGCCATGCACATTCTCAGACTGCAGCGGAATAAAAATAAATATCAACACCAACAACATTTCCCCAAAGCCCACAAAGACATGGACACTAAACAGCATGATGCTGAATAACTATTGGATAAACACTGAAATCAAAGCAGAAATTAAAAGATTCCTGGAAACAAATGAAAATGAAGAAACATCTTACCAAAACCTCTGGGATGCCATGAAAACAGTTCTCAGAGGGAAATTTATATCTCTACGAACACACATCAAGAAAATGGGAAGATCCCAAATGGAGAGCCTAACAAATCACCTAAGGCAGCTGGAAAGAGAAGACCACTAAAACCCCAACTTTAGCAGAAGAATCCAAATCACCAAAATAAGAGCCCAAATACAGGTCATAGAAGACAAAAATTTCATAGAAAACATCAACAAAACAAAAAGCTGGTTCTTTGAAAGAATTAACAAGATTAATGAACCCCTAGCCAGAATGACCAAGAAAAAGAGAGCAAAAGCCCAAATAAACACAATCAGAAATATAAAAGATCAATACACAACTCATCCCAAAGAAATACAAAAGATTATCAGAGATTACTATGTACACCCATATGGAAACAAACTTGATAACCTAAATGAAATAGAGACTTTGACATCACACAAACTCCCTAGGTTGAAACAAAAAGACATTGAGTCACTAAATAGACCAATAACAACCAATAACATTGAGGCACTAAATAGACCAATAGGTTATACAAAAACTACTTACCAAAAAAAGCCCTGTACCAGATGGATTTACAGTAGAATTCTACAAAACATACAAGGAGGAGCTGATACCAATCCTATTGGAAGTATCCCAGGCCATTGAGAAAGAAGGAATTCTCCCCACATCATTAACTAAGCTAACATCATACTGTTACCCAAACTGGGTAAAAAGCCAAAAAACCAAAAAAGTGGGGGGGAACTACAGGCCAATATCCCTTATGAACATAGAATCAAAATTCCTGAACAAGATTCTAGCAAAGCGGATCCAAACACATCTAAAAAATCACCCACCATCACCAAGTAAGCTTCATCCCCAGGAAACAGGGTTGGTCGAACATTCACAAGACCATTAATGCAATTAAATACATCAGCATATGTAAAAAAAAGAACCACATGATTATATCATTAGATGAAGAAAAAGCTTTTGATAAAATCCAGCATCTCCTCTTGATAAAAACCCTCAAACACCTAAGTATAGAAGAAACATACCTCAAAATAGTAAGTGCCATCTACGATAAACTCACCACTAACATATTGCTAAATGGACAGAAACTGGAAACATTTTCCCTGAAAACTGGAACAAGAAAGGCTGCCCACTCTCACCCCTCTTGTTCAACAATATGTTGGAAGTCCTAGCAAGGGCAATTAGACAAGAGAAGGAAATCAGCGGTATCCAAATAGGAAAAGAGGAAGTCAAGTTATCCCTTTTTGCTGATGATATAATCTTATACCTTGAAAATCCAAGAGAATCTGTCAAAAACCTGCTTGCACTAATAAAGGACTTTCGCAAAGTCTCAGGGTACAAAACACATGTGCAAAAGATAGTTGCATTCCTATACACCTACAACAAGCAGGCAGAGATACAAATTAAAAGCAGAATCCCATTCACTATAGCCACACACAAAAAATGAAATACCTCGGCAGCTGGGCTCGGTAGCTCAGCCTGAAATCCCGTGCCTTTGGGAGGCTGAGGTGTTGGATTTCCTGAGCCTGCGGATTCGAGACTGCCTGGGCAACTTGGCAAGACCTCATCTCTACAATAAATCAAAAATTAGCTAGACGTGGTAGCGCGTGCCTGTACTTCCAGCTACTTGGAAAGCTGAGGCAGAAGGATCGCCGGAGCCCAGCAGGTTGAGGCTGCGGTGGCTGGGAGCGGCCACTGCACTCCAGTCTGGGTGACAGAGTGAGACTCCAACTCAAAAAAAAAAAAAAAAAAACTTAGCATCTACCTAACCAGACAAATGAAAGACCTTTACAAAGAGAACTACAAAACACTGCTCAAAGAATTCCAAGAAGACACAAACAAATGGAAGAATATTCCATGCTCATGGACAGGAAGAATCAACATTGTTAAAATGTCCAACCTACCAAAGGCATTCTACAGATTCAATGGAGTACCCATAAAGTTACCAACATCATTCTTCTCAGATCTGGAAATGACAATACAGAAATTCATATGTAAACATAAGCAATCCCGAATAGCCAAAACAATCCTTAGCAAAAGAAATAAAGCAGAAGTTATCACACTTCTAGACTTCAAACTTTACTATAAGGCTACAGTAATCAAAACAGCCTGATATTGGTACAAGCACAGACATACAGACCAATGGAACAGGATAGAGGTTATGGAAGCAAACCTCAGTTTCTCAACCGACTCATCCTTGACAAAGCCTCCAACAACAAACACTGGGGAGAGGAGAATCTATTCAATAAATGGTGCTGGGAAAACTGACTGATCACATGCAGAAGATTGAAACAGGACCCCTACCTATCACTATATACAAAAATTAGCTCTAAAGGGATCAAAGACCTAGACATAAAACCTCAAACCATAAGAATCTTATAAAATGCAGCAGATAGAAATTGGAACTGACAACCAATTCCTATTCAGAACCCTAAATGCCCATACCTTAAGAAAGATAGATAGATAAGTGGGACCTCATTGAACTAATGAGCTTCTGCAAAGCAAAAGAAACCATCAAGAGAGTAGGGAGACAACCCTCAGAATGGGAAAAAATATTTGCCAACTGTATATCTGACAAGAGCCTAACATCTAGGATCTACAAGGAACTCAACTCAAACACACTGAAAGGAAAAAAAACTAACAGCCCCATTAAAAAGTGGGCAAAATACATGAATAGACATTTCTCAGAAGAAGATAAACAGGCAGCCAACAGACACATGAAGAAGTGCTCAGATCCTCACTCATCATCAGAGGAATGCAAATCAAAACCACCTTGAGATTCACTTAACTCCAGTAAGAATGGCCATCATTAATAAAACAAACAACAGAAGCTGGTGAGGATGTAGAGAAAAAGGAATGCTTCTACAGTGCTGGTGGGAATGCAAACTAGTGCAGCCTCTTTGGAAGGCAGTGTGGTGGTTTCTAAAAGATCTAGAAATTGACCTTCCAAATGACCCATCAATTCCCCTATTGGGAATATACCTGGAGGAACTCAAATCATTTTACAAAAAAGATACCTGCTCATGTATGTTTGCTGCAGCTTTATTCACAATAACAAAAACATGGAACTAACCATGCTGTCCATCGAAGCTGGACCAGATAAGAAAAATGTTGTACGTATACACAATGGAGTATTATGCAGCCATAAAGAAGGGCAAACGTATGGACTTTCACAGCAACTTGGAAGGATTAGAATCAATCATACTCAGTGATCTATCACAGAAACAAAGAACAGAGTACCATATGTTCTCACTCATAAGTGGACCTTGAACAATTATAATACTTTAAGAAAATGATTGGCAGTAGTGGGAAACTGGCAGGGCAGGGAGTGGGATTGGCAGTTGAGGAAAACTGCTAAGGGAGGGAGGATCTTACCTCATCAACAAGGGTATCTGCAAAATCAACATTTGTATACCCAACCCTGAATTGTACCCCATACCTTTATAATAATAATAATAATAAAAGAAATAATCAAGATTAATTCCATCTTTCTTCCCACCTTTATGTATGTTAGTATGTATGTATGTATGTATGTATGTATGTATGTATGTATGTTTGAGTCAGAGTCTCACTCTGTCACCCAGGCTGGGCTCCAGTGATCCTTCCGCTCAGTCTTCCAAGTAGCCGGAACTATAGGCAAGCACTACCATGCCCAGCTAATTTTTTTTTTTTTTTAAAGAGACAAGGTCTGGCCAAGTTGACCAGGCTGGTCTCAAACCTGTGGGCTCAGGCAATTCACTCGCTTCAGCCTCCCAAAGTGCTGGGAATACAGGCTTAGCCATCGTACCTGGTCCATTCCCACCCTTATCGATCACACTTACCACTTCGCTGTTTCATGTATGCTCTAGCCTCACCTTTTGTTATTCTGGCCTCCTAAACACTGCCACTGTGTGTGAAATAAGTCCTTTTCAGATCAGCACAGTGCTTTATATCTTCACCTAATTTTTAGAATGACTGTTTTACCTCCCTGCTCTACTGGGCTGTGTCCTGAGGACACTGGCCAGCCTTCAGGCTTCTTTAGCAGAGACTATCTTCAGTGTTGCCTCCACATCCCTCAGAGAAAGAGGCACATTTGGTGCTCTTCCTCTTCCTCATTGCTGCTCCTAGACAATTTGTTCCCGTGCCTTGTGCAGTAACTTCTGCTTCTCTGAGGCTCATACACCTTACTAGATCAAATATTCTCTTCAAAATTGCTGTAGTCCAATGAAATCTGATTCAGAAGATTTATCAACTAGGAAGGGGAGCCTTTACTTTTCAAATATTTAACTACTGGATGGCAATTTTGCTCTCTTTTCTGACTCCTATCATTATTCTGTATTCAAAATCCACTTACATGAGGCATCCAATGTGGCTGATCTCTTAATCTTTTTTCCTATTGATTGTCTCATCCTTTCCCTCATTAAAATTTAGTGTCCCTTTTCCATGATCTCAACTGCAATCTATTTGTCAGAAAATTATCTACCTTTTTATTGAGATTTCTAACAGCCTCTCATCCAACTCCTTGTTCAATCACACCTATATCTACAATTCTTCAATCCCATAAAGAATTCTCTATCTCAACACTATTTTCTCATATACTCCATTCATCTTCAATTATTTTTATCTACTTGTTGGCTTACTACTGTGTTTTTTGCTTGTCTTACTTTCCTGTAATGTGACATCCCTATGAATCATTATAGTATCTTTCATGCCTAATATAATACCTGGAATAGGGTAGGTACTCAGTAAACATTAACAGAATCAATTATTAATAAATTAGTGACTCCCTAGCTCAATTTTCTCAACTCTAAATGACCTTAATTATGCACCTAAAGATGTTTGGGAATTAATTAAAAGGGCTTGGCAAAAATGAGTCCTCAATAAGATTTCATTATTTCAGCTTCTCAATAATTTTCCATGGATGTTTAAAAAAGTAGTCTCGGCCGGGCTCGGTGGCTTAGCCTGTAATCCCACACCTTGGGAGGCCGAGGTGAGTGAACTGCCTGAGCCCGCAGGTTCGAGACCCACCTGGGCAACTTGGCAAGACCTCAGATCTACAATAAAAATAAAAAAAATTAGCCGGGCGTGGTAGTGCGCGTCTGTAGTTCCAGCTACTTGGAAGGCTGAGGGGGAAGGATCGCCAGACCCAGCAGGTCAGTATAATTTATTTTTATAAATAAAAATAAAAAAGTAGTCTCTAATTTTCAAGCAGTTTTAGGTTCACAGCATAGCTGGATGGAAGGTACAGAAGTTTTCCATATGCCTCTGCTCCCTCCCCCACAAGCCTTGTTTTCCCTACTATCAATATCCAGCACCAAATTGGTACATTAGTTACAACTAATGAATCTACATTAGCACATCATTATATATTCTGTGAATTTTGACAAATATATAATGGCATACACTCACCACTGTAGAATCAGGCAAAATAGTTTCACTGCCTTAAATATCCTTTGTGTTCTATCTATCCACCATTTCCTCAAGCTAACTCTAAGCAATCATTAATTTTTAAAACAATCTTCAGAGTTATGCCTTCTTCAAAACATCATATAGCTGGAATATAGCCTTTTTAGATTGTTTTCTTTCACTTAGTATCACACATTTAAGTTTTACCATGTCTTTTCATGGCTTGATAGCTCATTTCTTTTTAGTGCTGAATACTGTGTAAGTGTATCAGAGTTTATTTGCCACTCAGCATTTGATCAAATTTTGGTTATTCCAAGTCTGGGCAATTATACATGAAGTTGTTATAAACATTCATGGCTTTTGTGTGGACATAAGTTTTTGATTCACTTGGGTAAATACCACAGTTCATGATTGTAGGATCATATGGTAACTGTATGTTTCGTTTTGAAGGAAACTGCCAAACTCTTCCAAAGTGGCCGTCCCATTTTGCACTCCCACAAGAAAGAAATGAATTTTTGCTACTCCATATCGTTGATAGCATTTGGTGTTGTCAGTGGTCTAAATTTTGGCCGTTCTAATAGGTGTGTGGTGATATTTCATTGTTGTTTGAATTTGTAATTCCCCAATGCCATACGATGCTGAACATCCTTTCCTAAGCTTCAATGGAGTCTTACTGGGACTATTTTACAGTTGTCCATTAAATGTTAGGAGATGTTAAATAACTCTCCTAGGACAAATAGCCAAGAAGAGGTAAAGAATAACTAAGAAAAGTCAAATAAGAGGTTTGAATCTAAGTTTTCCAAATTCCACAATGCATACTTTTCCAACTGTTTTATGTTGCTTACTATGCCATGCGATCATTTGGTAGAAAATTGTATATGTTGGATTTTTAAATGGAATTAAATCAAATATACAAGAATCAGAAATTAATCTGTAACTGTATTCAATGCCAGATATTTGGGCTTACCATAAGTAAAAAGACAGTTAAGATCCTGTCTAATTTTTAAGTACCATGATTCACGTATAAACTTTATTCCACTGGGGTACTCAGAGCACTGCTAATACAATGCAGTGACTTTCCATGCAAAGGTTTTTTTATACTATTTCCCTCTCTTCTCTTTCAGGCCTCCTAGTCTTTCAGATTAGACAACATATTTCCATAGACCATAGTTTATATGCCATTGTTGCCTTGGAAGGGAAAGAAGTCCTGTGGTTAAACAGCTTTCTGATAGTGGGAATTCACATCCCAGACATAGTCAGGTGTTTCTTTTTCTGGTGCAACTTTTGAATACTTTTACCATAGCCTTTATACTATTGGGTAGGAATGTTGATTTATCTATATCTCTTCTAAACTAAACATGAGTGATTTATTAGGCAAGATGCAAGACGCAAGATGGTTACTTAACTCTGCATCAAAGCACCAAATATCACCTGGCAAATAGGTTTACCAGTACTATGATTGCTGAAGTGAATTGAATGGAAATGGATTGCTCTGGGGGAACCTAAACTTGAAGGGAGAAGCCAGGGAAACCTGAACTTGAAGAAAAAAAGTGAGACAGGTAAGTTCCCCTATGGAGCTCAGGTATGGTGGGAGCAAATCTTCAGGTTTCTCATCCACATGCAAAAGGTTAAGGACTTGAGAAAAATAATATATTACCCTGTAGAGGAAATAACAGTGAATTCTGTATTGGCAGAAAATAAATCAAATAAAGTATTCAGGTATAGTAGATTATCTCTAACAATCTCATACTTTGATTTCATTCAGTTTATAATTTATAAATAAATAAGCTTTTTTATTTAAAAGACACAAAGATTGACAGTTTGTCAAGCTCCATTACTAAGTAAGAGCACTAACATTTTCCAAGAACTTACTCTGTGCCAAGCCCTGTTCTAAGTGCTTTTTTCCTAATTTATTTATTCCTCATAACAAAAAGTGAGGTTGATAATATTACTTCTATTATATAAATGAAGAAACCAAGTGGGGGAAGGATGCTAAGTATTTCTTTGCCCAAGGTCAAGAACCAGCATATAACTCAAGCAGGCAGATGGCTAGATCACTTAACCACCACACTATCTCCATTAAATAATTCTTAGTGATCATGTCCAAACTCCACGTGAATGCAAAGTTATACACAGATAATTACATAACTGAATGCATGTTATACGGCTTTATTATTACTATTTTTAATCAACTTGGATTTGTCACTGGGCGATATTGCATGAAAAACTGTATTACAAATTGAACAATTCAATTAAAACAACATTTTAGAAGAAAATGAGTAGTAAATATATAATATAGAAAATTCATTTTCTACATGACAATTTATATTCTTTATAAATAAAAACACATTTTTAAACATAAAATTTCTTTACAAATTTATAAAAATAGCACATAATATAGCAACATATGAGTATCTAAAAATGCTTTTTTTCTGTTTGCATTTTTAAAATTATCATTGTCTCTATTTTAAGTTTTGTTCCAAAATATTGACAGTATATTTTTCACACAAACTGACTTGAACACTGGAAAAAATATAATAAAAATTAATGGTTATGGGTGTGTGAGACATATAAGGGATATATGTATGCAAGAAATGAAAACAGCAAAATAATTTAGAAGTTATCATTGTATTTATATCTTATTAATCCAGCTTGTCCTACCAGGTATCCTTATTAATTTGATTTCCTTCATCTATAAGCTAATAAGAAAACTTCTGTCAGAGGCAAATACATTTGTTGATTCCTGTGAGATTAAAAAGCCTACTTAGATATACATTTAAAACAGGTTTACACATCACTAGGAAAAAAATATATGTGGTCTGAGTGCGTCTTTTTATTATTTATGGATCTCCACAATGTCAAATATCACTCTTCCCATATTTAATTCTAATAAGTAAGATACAGTTTTCTTGCTGTGATTCCTATCTCCAGCTACACTGTGTCACCAGATAGTTTTACATCAAGTTATGACTCTCCTTTAAACTCTCTTTCTCTGTTTCACATGGCACAAGGATAAATAATAACCTCGTGTAAGAAAAGAAAAATGGTACCAGAAGCAATTACTGTATCACATACTGAGTTCAATGAATAATATGATAAAACTCTCCTGGGCAACTTTACTGATTTCTCATATCATCTTAAATCTCCACATCAGCATTTGCTAGAGGTAAAGGCACTTCATTCCACTGACATCTGTAATAAGAATTTGTCAGCATTTCTACTATCAACCCCAGTTTTAAGGAACCCAATAACTCATGTATTTTTATCTGCATTTGCCTGGGAGTTGGCACAGAATGAATCCAAAATGATGGTCTGAAAAAGTGAAATATGTTTTAAGGTTGAAGGGAACAAAATGTTTTATTTAAATGTAATAAAACTTTTAATAATTTTTAAAATATATAACTCATCTATCCCTCAGTTCTCAGCTAGGGCTCAATTATCTTTTTCAGATGCTAACCCTGAGCTATCATTCCCTTACCTATGCTATTTAAAACATAGGAAAGTGAATGTAAATTAATTTTAATGTGATTTGTATAAACTATTCTCCACTACTACAATGATAAGATAAAATAAACTACTGTATTTGCCCAAACATGGATTTTATTTTATTTTATTTTGAGTTGGAGTCTCACTCCATCGTCCAGGCTGGAATGCAGTGGCACACTCACAGCCACCCCAGTATCGACCTGCTGGGCTCCAGCTATCCTTCTGCCACAGCCTTCCAAGTAGCCGGAATTTACAGGCGCATGCTACCATGTCCAGTTAATTTTTTATTTATTGTAGAGACGAGGTCTTGCCAAGTTCCCCGGGCTGGTCTTGCACTCTCAGGATCAGGCAATACACTTGCCTCGGCCTCCCAAAGTGTTAAGATTACGGGCCAAGCCTGGCCTCCAAGCATGCCTTGAACTCCTACTCTGTCCCAGCACTTTTCTAGGTACTAGGTACACAACAATGTACAGTCACAAGCAAAATATCACAGAAAAATGCCTGCCCTTTAGGAACTCTCAATCCAGTGATGAATTTGAAATCTCACCTATTAGATATTATCCTGTATTTTTTTTTTTTTTTTTGAGTTGGAGTCTCACGTCGCCCAAACTGAGTGCGGTGGCCGCTTCGCCACGGCGCCTCGACTTGGCTGCAGCGATCCTTCCGCCTCAGCCTTGAGGAGCTGGAATTACAGGCGCGCTACACGCCCAGCTGATTTTTTGATTTATTGTAGAGATGAGTCTCCTGCCACTTCGAACCGCTCAGCAATCCACTCACCTCAGCTCCAAGGCTTACAGGCTGAGCCACCGAGCCCGGCTATCCTGTATTATTTACATGTAACTAACTTGCTTCGCTAATTATCAGAAGTAGAATATTTCCATAGACTATATATTTTGAGAAACAGTACTACATGTTTTGTTTTAGAGCATTATGGTGAATCTTAGAACATATGATGCTATGGTTCACAAATAATTTATTTGAGAAAATACAACAGGCAGGAAAATACAATATCCAGGTAACTATGGTCTGGTTCTAAATTTATCTTCATGTCCAAAAAGCTTCTAAAATTGGTCTGGGACAACCAGCTGAAATTTCAGTTGCTTATGAGCATTTAGAAAATATAATTAATGGTGCTAATTTTTCCTTAATCAAACTAGAATTTACAAAAAAAAAAAAAACCAACAAAACACCAACAAAGTCAACAAACAAACAAAAAAATGCTTTGTTTAAAATGGCATTCTTATGCTCACAGTCTTTGTCTCCTATCACTGTCCTCACAATGAAGGCATTCAATCTTAAATAATAAGAGGGAAACTTGGTTTTCATAGAGTGTGAAAATCAAGACAGGTGTTAAGAAGTTGATTGAAAACAGAAGCCTAATGCATGAGGAGCAGAAAGAGGAGAGCAAGAATGCACTTGAGAAAGGTAAATTGGCTTATAAAAACTATAGAACTTACACCTTAACAAAAAACAAAACAAAACAAAGCAGACCTCAACATCTTGCCTTGAGGTGCTCAAGGAGTGCTTAAGAAAATGTCAAGTGGGAGTCAAAATCTTAAAAGGAAGTTTAAGGATGAAAGGACATTACTATAGACAGATATTAAGAAGATGGATCAAAGAACAATACTCTGCCCTTTCTACCTAGAGTATGCTTTACTTGAATTTCCCCAAATCCCCTTTTGCTGTCCTTCTCCCATCCAAGCATTGGGGCTAAAAATTTTAAATGTCTCTTAGATAATACTAGGATTAGTTGCCTGCGTTAACATTCTTTTCAACTCTAATATTATTTTCATTTTATTTCAGGTAATTAAACTAAAATATCTTATTAGATAGAATGTGTATGTGTAAGTTTAATTTTATTACAGGCAATAGGTGTTCTTCTTGAATAATGGAAAACACCCAAGAAATATCATTATTGCTGATGAAGAAATACGAGCAGAATAAAGGGAGGTTTTCAACAAGATATGAACAAGTTATCAACTCACTAGTCTAACTAGCAACACTTCTGGATAGGTTTTAAACACAAAAAGTGTGATGTAACCAAGGGAGGGAAAACAGCTAATGTATGCTTTTCTTTTCTTTTTTTTTTTTTTTTTTTTTTTGAGTTGGTGTCTCACTCTGTCGCCCAGGCTGGAGTGCAGTGGCAAACTCATGGTCACTGCAGCCTTGAAGTGCTGGACTTAGGTGATCCTTCCACCTCAGCTTTCCAAATAGCTGGAAATATGTGCACATACTACCACAGACAACTTATTTGCTTATTTATTTATTGTAGAGATGAGGTCTCACTAAGTTGCCCAGGCTGGTCTCAAATCCCTAGGCTCAGGAGATCCTCTCACCTCAGCCTTCCAAAGTGCTGGGATTACAGACTGAGCCACCGCACCCAGCCTAAAGCATGTTTTTCAATTGGCATTTTTGTTGACTTTAATTGATTACAACTACTCCTGTTGAGGGACCCAAGTGACTTAAAAAGCTATACTTGCCATATATCCCTACCTTACATTAATTGTATTTCATATATCCCTATCTCACGTTCATTGTATTTTATATATCCCTACCTCACGTTCATTGTATTTTATATATCCCTACCTCACGTTCACTATATTTTATGAATTCTTAGTATTATAAATCCTACCTCAGACCCTGTAGAATTAGGCACATGTCGGGTGCCGCTCAGTGACTGGCTGTATAGTTATACAATGTTTTAAGCAGGGTTTGTACTTAGAACTTTGTTAAGCTTTGTTTGTCCCAATTGCCATGCTAACTACTTCTGCTTCTGCAATGGGATGTAAATGTTAAGCGATAAGCCCCTTCCGGACATTCCTTTGCTTAATTAAGGTAGACTCTGGGGCGCCAGTCACCCTCCTGGTGGGCTCTATGTAGTTTCAAACCTCCTGCTCATATGCCAAAGTTAATTTACGTGAAGTGACTGTGTAAACCTAGCTTATCTGACATTCCACTCTGCCAGTTTAGCCGTTTCCTGTCAATCACAGGAAACTGAGCTAGAGCCGCGCAAACGAAAAATGAACCAACCAATCTTAAGCACCCCTGTCCCTTGACATCACTGCGGACCTTATTGGGGACTAATTATGCAAGGTCCGCGGACTTCGGTTTCCACGTCATGACCTCTTCTGATTGGTTAATGTTGCAAGCCTAGGAAAAACCAGTCACGCCCAGCCCCTCCCTCTGTAATTGTGCATAAAAACTGCTTGCCATACTGGATCGGGGCTCTCAAGCTCGAGCCGCTGTGTCGGTTTTGGTTTGTGAGCCCAGACTCCAGCCTGAATAAAGACCCTCGTGTGTTTGCATCGGAGCTGGCTCCTTGGTGGTCTCTCGGATTTCGAATTTAGGGTTTAACACTGTATGGCATAGTAACCTATAAGTGAAAATGACAACTCCAAAGATGATCAATATATAACTATGCTCTTCTAAGAAGGTACTGAAGTAGGGTAGCTAGCCTAGGTTTGATATAGATAAATTTCCCATAGGTAGATTTTAGGAAGCATTTGGGCATTTTTAAAATTCCATTTTATTGCAGGCCAAGCTGCAGCCTACCCCACCCACTCAGCAAATACAAAGAAAACTCCATCAGATGCAAGAATAGGACAGCCCAACCTTTCAACTCATGATTTAGCATAATAATCACTAAGAAACTTTTGGGTTCCCTGTTGAAGCGGGGGAAGGCCAAACACCACTCCTTAACTGACCACCCATAAAAATGACAATAAGACCACCTTTTAGCTCAGGAACTGGTGAATTGGAAACATCTGACAGATCTTTTGCAAAAGATAATGTGGTCAGGAAAAGACCTCTTCTACCTTTGTCTCCTCCCATCAGGAGCCCAGAGGTGTCAATCTCCAGAGTGGTGGTTACCTGGGCTCCACCCTCTTTATCAATCATTGCAAAGATATGTCAGGTCTAAGGTAAAGAGCAAAAAGTGCAGTTTCTTTTGCCCATACCAACTCTGGCATGTCTCCATTTCTTTTCTCCCTTCTTTCTTCCTTTCTTTCTTTCTTTTTTTTTTAGTTGGAGTCTCACTCTGTCGCCCAGACTGGAGTGCAGTGGCCGCTCCCGGCCACCACAGCCTCGACCTGCTGGGCTCCGGCGATCCTTCCATCTCAGCCTTCCAAGTAGCCGGAACTACAGGCATGCGCTACCACGCCCGGCTGAGTTTTTGATTTATTGTAGAGATGAGGTCTCACTGCCCAGGCGGGTCTCGAACCCGAGGGCTCAGGCAATCCACTCACCTCAGCCTCCCAAAGGCGCAGGATTACAGGCTGAGCCACCGAGCCCAACTTCTCTTCTTTCTTAAAAAACTTTGTGTGAAAACTTTGCTGGCCACTCTAAAATTCATTTTAGAAATGAGCCAGAGAATCCACAAGTTTTGTGCCACAACCCACACAGCATTATCTGCCCCCTTTTCGTCCCATTTTAAATAGGAATCCTTCCCTCCCTCCAGTAGAACAGTGAAAGTAAAGCATTTGAAATAGAAAAAGTGAGGTCTTCCAGTGCTGCATGGAAATGAATTCTTGCTCCATCCACTCCCTCTGTGCTCCTCTCAAGGAGGATCACTCCAGTATCAGCTATGCATGGTGCAAGAGCTTGACTCCATCCCAGCTCCACTAGCCTGGAGGATCAGTAATCTTGGCGTGAGTGAGCAGAAACTGAGCGACAGGGAAGAGAGTCAATAGAAGATCCTGAGAAAAGAAAATGGCAGAGGCCAAAAGAAGGGAAAGACAGAAAAGTGATAAAAGCTCCTTCAGTATCCCAAAATTCACCCCTCTTGTACAGTTGTCCATCTGTCGTAGGATAATTGTTTTTCCATTTTGGTGTCTCCTTTTTCAAAGGCTGGTTACTGCCTAGAGCAACACGTGTTAATGTTACATTTGCACCATCAATGACTGCTTGTTCCAGCTCGTGATCATTGCCCTCAAAAGCGTGTGCCACAGCCTTCCGGGAATTTCAGATCTAGTTACAACCTACAAAAGCTGGTGCAGCCTCTCCATTAGGGAAGGGAAACACCTGGATCGGTAATGGTGGCCACTGACTGTTGGGTCCTGGAGACCACGGCTCAGACCAGCACTCTATCAGTCCAGAGAATCCCTGGGTCTGTATGGATGTGGCTGGAGTTTAAATTAAATTATTGATTGATACAGAGGCTAAGTTTTCAGCCCTAGCTGCTCATGCTGAATCTTTCTTCAGCCACCTGCTCTCTAATGGGAGTGCCAGGTGTTCCAACAGTTGAACGTTTCACCTATCCTCTAATCAAAAGTTACTAAAAGGTTAATTGAAATTATGAATGTAAAAAAAGTTATCTGGGAAAAAAGGAAAGAAACCAGCAAGCAAAGGAAAGCTATAAAGAAAGTTTTTGGTATAAAAGTATGTTTTTAGTAAGAAAGAAGGATGTAGGAAAAGAGAATAATTTTGTCTACAGAAGAATTTTGTATAGTAAATTTTTGTCCTATAGTAGAGTGAATGGTTGTTTGGAAAGAAGGAAAGTATAGGACAAAAATAGAAGGTTCAAGCATGCTAAAAAATGGTATGTGGATATCCTAAGATGGTATGTGAAAAGCTTGTGGAAAAAGAATGCGTGAAAGAAATTCTGTAAATAATCAAGTCTACAAAAACTTTAGTTATGATTATGAATTATCCATTAACATCAATCACACTGACGTTAGATCAAAACACTATTATGTCAAAGTAACAAAATTTTCTTCTTTCATATAAACCAAATAGTTTGATAACTTATATGTTTAAATCATTACTAATTATATTTGTCATATTTTTTTCAAAGTCAAAAGAAAACTCTTTTTCTTGGAGAAATTTACAGTTTTTTCCACAAATAAGTAAAGTGTGGTCTTATAAGCAAAATTTAAAACATATATTTTTCTCTCTACCTAATTTCTCTAAACTGAAAGAGAACTGTTTATTAATTTCTAACAGTATGTTGTTTACATAAGTTCAATAAGAATTTGCTTTCTTTTGTAACAAAGTGTGATTGGAAACACTGTTTTTTGTTTGTTTGTTTTTTACCAAGGCTTTAGCTATAATAATATTTCAAAACAGACTGCTTTAAAGAATTAAGATTAAGGTTTAATCTCATATAAGATTCTTTATGGAAAAAAAAGTTCCAACAAAGCCAGTTTAAAAACAGAAAAGCCTATATGGCAAATAATCTCATTACACTTTATATGCAAATAAGACATATTAAGTTGAAGCAAGTAAACTAATCCTACTACAATTTGTCTTTAACAAAAATGGAAACTGAAAAAAATTGTTTCGAAAGGAAGTGGTACATCTGTTTTAAATTCTCTTGTTCATTGTTTAAATTTTATTGTTTTCTACAATTTAAATTACACAATAAAGTCTTTTCTGAGTGCAAGTCTCAAATACTTTCAGCTTTCTCATCAAATTGTACATAATATTCACTTGAGTTCCTAGTTCAACTTGCAGTGCAGAAAAATCTGTCAGGTTGCCACCATAGTCTAAAAATACATCAGAAACTCTAAAAGCTAGTACTTATTATAAAGACCAGAAATTAAAGTTCATCATTTAAATTATGCTGGTAACCGCATAGCTCTTATACAAAAGGTAATCAGCCACTACCTAATGTTATAGCCACACTGTGAGTAAAGAGTTGCCAACACACTGAGAGTCAAATATTGAGTTCTTTAATAATGGTGGTCAAGAGCAGGCTCATGCCAGAAAGAGACTTTTGATCCCAAATGAAGCAAGCAAGAACCATTAGGTTACAGAGTTTCGGTTCGGAGTAGGGAACAAAAGAGATTTTTCAAAGTATGAGTCATTAAACCATGGGGGGGTGTGTAAATTACGTAGTGTGACAGAATTGTTTCAAGAATGTTATAGCCCTCCAGGGGAGGGAACAGAAAAGCCATAAATCATGGGGCATGGTTTATGGCCTACTGAAAAGTTAGGGCAGTCATACGGAGGAGGGGTGAGAGGGGGAACTGGAAGACAAAATGGAAGAACTACTACAAAATGGAGTGACCTTGATTAGGTCACTAACAGTCATTTCACTAAACTGTCAAATGTCCATTTCACTAAACTGTCAAATGTATATCTGGCTTCACTTAATTTCTCTATTTTCAACTCAAGCGGGGGGTGTGTGGTTATTAATTACAACCTACTGTATGTACATAAATGCTACTGAGCAAGTTGAAGAAGATTTAAAGAAAACTTATGATAGGCTAAGTGGCTTCACAGTTTTACATGAGAAGCTCCTCTGTTGCAAACACCTTTTGGGGCACTATTAAAAACTAAATGTCCTAGTTTGCTTGGGATGTTATTTTATTGGGCCTATTGCAATAATTATAATCCTGCTAATTTTTGGTCCATATCTTTATAACTGGTTAAATTTGTTTCTTCCAGAATCCAGCAATTTCATGCCCACAAATGATCATACAAGGATTCCAGCTGGTGCCTGCAAACAATGCCCCTGTTAAAACAGATCTGGACACCTTAGATCAGACAAGGACAGATTTTTCTATCTCTGACTAGGAAAGACTATGCCCACTGCCAACTGTGAAGAAGCTACAGAAGACTGACCTTTATCCCTCAGTACCCCATAAGATTATGGGATCAAGAACCTCCAAGGGGGAAGTGAGGCAGGGTAGCTACTGAGGAGATGCCCTTGGCAAATCCAAAGAAAACTCCATCAGATGCAAAAATAGGACAACCCAACCTTTCAATTCATGGTTTAGCACAATAATAACCAACAAACTTTCAGATTCCCTGTCAAAGGAGGAAAGTCAAATACCACTCCTTAACTGATCAACCATAGAAATGATAATAAGATCACCTTTTAGCTCAGGTACTTGTGAATTGCAGGTCTCCTGCAAAAGACAATATGGTCAGGAAAAGCCCTCCCCCACGCCCCTTGTTTCCTCCCATCAGGAGCCCAGAGACGTCAATCTCCAGAGTGGTGGTTACCTGGACACCGTCCTCTCTGGCATCATTTTAAAGGTAAATCCAGTCTATGGTAACCAGCAAAAAGTGTGGTTTCTTTCACCCATATTGACTCCGGCATGTCTCTGTTTCTTTTCTTCCTTTTCTTTAAAAAACTTTGTTTGAAAACTTTGCTAACCACTCTAGAATTCATTTCAGAAATAAGCCAGAGAATCCATGAGTTTTGTGACACAACCTACTTGGCATTAGGTACATTCTAAGTTTTTATCTGAAATTTAATAAGATGCATGAAGATAACTTCATTTGATTACCTCATGTTAAAATATAAATGTAAAATATATTTGATGTTTTCATCCATGAATTCATCCACCAATTCATTCATTCATTCATTCATGAAACAAGTATTTTTGTATAAATTCTGTATACCTATTTGTAGAACAAAGGTCTAAAAATGTTTCCATAAAAACCAAATGGTAAATATTTTTGACTATGAACTGTAGTCAGAGCTACTCAATTCTGTCATTACAGAGCAAAAGCAACTATGGAAGCAATAAATACAGTGGAAAAATGGTCAGAATCCATGTTTTAGTAACTCTGGAATCTAATAAAAACTTACAACAACAAGGGGATGCTTTGTGAAGAGAAAAACATCAAAATTTGGCAGAAGAGTTCTGTGGCATGTTAATTTACCCTGTTACTACTATTTTCCATTTCTCAGTTGCATAACAGTCTCAAAGATGGCAGCCTACACTCCTGGAACAGGTCATACATATTATAGGAAAAAGAACTGTAGTTGTGTGTTTTAGCCTGTGCAGAGAATGTTACTCTCACAGGATTATAGCTGTGTGTTTTACCCTGTGTGGTAGCTCCTAGAGGGATGGGCTCAAGGACTTGCCTTTGTTTCACCTGCATAGAGTTTCCCAAGGGCAGAAGTTGCTTCACAGATTGTGTTTTTCTTTAACATTTAAAGCCACATATATTAGCTGCCCTTCCTGGGCAAGAGATAAAAGCAGGGGCAAGAAAAAGGCTGATCAAAAAGCTGGAGACAAAAAAGGCTGGGTAAGAAAATAAGAGATGAAAACTACTCCTGTGTATTCAAGGGAACCTAGAATTCCATGCCCATAGCCAGGGTGGAACATATGCTCAGAAGAGACGTGAGAAGATCCTAAGCCCTTACCTCTGACTAGACTTCAGGATCCTTGAAAGAAGGAAGAAAGAATAAGGTAGAATTGTAAACTGCCTGACTAAACACTGAAGGAGTGTCTTAATAGATTTACAGATTAACTACAAATATTGGAAGTTTCATTTTGTTTTGTTTTGTTTGGGTCGTTTTATTCTAGGAGTATAAAGAAATCTTCAGCAAATTACTAGGGGAACACTAACTTAACAAACACAGATTTCAGAGACCACCCATAACAAAGAACACAGACTATACAAAGTTAATTTAACAAAGTCACTAAACAAACAACAAACACAACAAGCAGTAACAAAAATCCTGAATGGGGAGAAATCTAATTTGCAGGGTTGCTATATTATTCTATTCAAAACATCAATTTTTCAACAAAAAAATTATGAGATATGCAAACAATGAAGTATAACTCATTCATAGGAAAAAAAGAAATTAATAGAAACTGTCCTTGAGAGAAGAACAATGAATCACAGAGGAAATTACAAGAGAAATATAAAATACTTTATAATGAATGAAAACAAAAGCAGAACATATTAAATCTTAGTGGTCACAGTGAAAGCAGTCTTCTTAAGGAAATTTATAGCTGTCAATGTTTACATGAAAATAGAAGATCTCAAATCAGTAACTTAAATTTATACCATAAAGAATTAGAAAAATAAGATCAAACCAAATATTAATAGAAGAAGAAAGAAAGATTATCTTGGAGATATATAAAATAGAGAACAACAAAAACAAAACAAAATAGAGAGAAGCAATAGAAACAAAAGTTGATTCTTTAAAAAAGACCATCAAAAGTTAATAAATCTTTAGCTATACCAATCAAGAAAAAAAGTAGAAAATCCTCAAGTTAAAATGAGGGCCCTTGCTACCAAAGTTGTAGAAATAGAAAACAATAATAATAAGAGAATCACAGAAATAACTGTATGTCAAAATTAGACTACTTTGATGAAAAGAAAAATTCCTACAAAGACACAACTACTAAAACTACCTAAAGTAGAAATAAAATTCTGAATAGATCCTTAGAGAGATTGAATCAGTAATCCAGAACCTACAAACAAAATCCTAGAATCAAATGACTTCACTGGTGAAACTCGACCAACATTTTTAAAAGATTTAACACCAATTTTTCTCAAATTATTCTAACTAGGAGAGAAGGAAAAACTTCCCAATCCATTATTTGAAGCCTGCTACCAAACCAGAAAAGACTTCACACAAAAAAACTACAGACCATTATCCATCAAAAATAAAGATGTAAAAATCCTCAACACAACAACAGAAAAGAAACATCTCTTCAACAACAGGGGCAACTATATACCCACATGCAAATGAATGAAGTTGATCCTTACATCACACTATATCCAAAATATTAAATCAAAGTTGATCAATGACATAAATATAAAATCTATAACTATGAAACTCTTACAAGAAAACATATGGGTAAATCTTCAAGACTTTGGATTTGGCAATGGAGTATTTGATATGACACCAAAAGTATAAACAAAATGCACAGATCAACAGATCAATGCATAGGTAGGTAGGTAGGTAGGTAGAGAGAGAGAGAGAGAGAGAGAGACCTTAGAGCTTTATCACAACTGAAAACTTTAGTGTATGAAAAAAGACAACCCAAAGAATGGGAGAAAATATTGTGAATCATATATCTGATAAGGTCCTACTATTCAGAGTTCATAAAGAACCATTACAACTTAATAAAAGGTCAAACAATGCAATTTAAAAATGGACAAAAGACTCAAATAGCTGTTTCTCCAAAGAAGACACACAAATGGTAACAAGCACATAAGAAGATGCTCAATATCATTAGTCATTAGGGAAATGTAAATTTAAACCATAATGAGATACTACTTCACACCTACTAGGATGGTTATAATTTTTAAAATGAAAATATCAAGTGGTGGCAAGGATGTAGACAAAATGAAACCTTCATACTTTGCTGGTGGGAATGTAAAATTGTGCAACTTCTATGAAAACAATTTGGTAGCTCTTCAAAAAACTAAACATAGAATCACCATATGACTCAGCAATTATGTTCTTAAGTGCATACTTATAGGACTAAAAATTAGGTGTTTATACAAAACCTTGTGAACAAATGTGCACAGCAGAAATTTTCACAATAGTCAAATTTTAGAAACACCTCAAATGCCCATCAATGGATTAATAGAAAAATAAAATAATGTATATATTTAAAATGTAGTATCATTTAGTCATAAAAATAAGATAGTACTGATACAAGTTAAAACATGGATGAACCTCGAAATATTACGTTAAGTGAAAGAAGACAGATACAAAGGCCACATATTATGTGATTCTATTTACCCGGAAAAATTCAGCATAGACAAACCATAAAGACAGAAAGTGGTTGCCAGAATCTAGGGGTAAAAAAGGAATGTAGAATGAATGCTTAATACAGGGTTTCCCTTTGGGATAATGAAAATGATTTGGAACTAGACGGTAGTGATATTTGCATAAGATTGTCAATGTACTAAAAGCCACTGAATTGTACACTTTAAATTGGTTAAAGCAATGAATTTTATATTATGTAAATTTGACTTCAATAAAAAACAAAACAGAACAAAAACATGGGCCAGCCCTCTGCACTTACTTTGCCAAACACTGCACCAAGAAGAAAAAAGTAAATAAAACATGTTGTGTGTCCTTAAATCGCTATATTTATACTATATACACTATATAATTAAGTTATTTACATATAAAATAGTCTTACATTGACTGTAACATCTAGCATAATAGTATAATGGAAAAACTTGTATGCTATGTTAAAAATCCAGGTCTAACTGTTTAAAACTAGCAAATGCTTAAGACCGCACTTTACTAGTGCTTATGGACAATTTCATTTATTCTATTAATTTGGTCAGACAAAAGCACGTCTTAACAATAGCTCATTATTTTCCAGCTCTAGTTCCATTCACAAGCTGTGTATTTAGAAGGAATCTTCTACCACATATTTACTCTCCTATCATTCAACTGTGATAAATGCATTTAGGGAATTATTATTTTTCCGAAATACAGTCTAAACATTCACCTATCTCTTTTCTACATTTTTGCTTTTTCTCAATGCTGAAAGCTTAATGAGTAATAGTATAAATCAAATAATTTTCCCTTTAAGCACAGAACTGTACAACTATTATATGTCTCACTAACCTTCACTAAGAAAATGAATACATTTAGATATAGGTTCCAAATCCCATTTTATTTTATTCAGTTTTTTCTAAGAGGATGCTTTCTCTTATCACTTTCAAATTCTCATCCAATAAATCTGCCTTTCTCTTCTCCTTGAATATTACTCATAAAATTAAAAATGAGGTCATACTAGTATCTATCTATTTAATCATTCATTCATTGAAATTCATTTAATAGGTATCCGAAATGTTTCAGGTGTTGTTTTATGTCATAAAGCAGAAAAGACTAATAAGACATGATATCTGCTATTAAGAAGCACAAAAGTCCCATGAGAAACACGGAAAATAAACAGATAAGTACAATGCAAAGTTACAGGGAAATAGCCTTTGAAGTGACTCTCAGTAATGGCTATACATTAAAATTAAAATAAATTTCTTTTTTTACTTGGAGTCTCACTGTAGCCCAGGCTAAAGTTCAGTGGCATGCTTCTCATGACCACTGCAGCCTTCACATGCTGGGCTTAGGTGATCCTTCCACCACAGCCTTCCAAAGTAGCTGGAACCACAGGCATGCACCACCATGCCCAGCTAATTTTTTTATTTATTGTAGAGACGAGATTTTGCCATGTTGTCTAGCCTAGTTTCAAATCTGTGGCTCAGGCAATGCGAAATTTCACCTCCACCTCTCAAACTGTTGGGATTATAGGTATGAGTCACTGCTCCCGGCAAATTTAATTTCTTATAATTAAAATTTAAAAATGGAGACCTGGGCCCACCCCTAGAGACTGATCTAATTCATCTGAAGATTACCCTAGCATCATTATAAAAAATTTTTATGTGACTACAATGTACACTTGGGCCAGCTTCATGGGTGTGGTGCAGATGTATAGGACCTAACATTTCTAAGGACCCTGCACTTGGGTTTCATGATCTGTGAGTGCCCTCCTAAAACTCTCAATAATTTTTAAACAAGAGTCTCCTCATTTTCATTTTGCACTGTGGATGAAAATTATGTAGTTGGTAGAATGTGCTGTCAAGAAAGAGAACTATTGAGTTAAAGAAGTAGAGTAGATGGAAATATTTTGAAGAGAGAAAATGATTCATGTGAATTCTGGAAAGTAAAAATGGCTCTCTATTACTTAAGTGAAAAAATAGTGTGGAGCAAGAAAAATAGGGGGAATCCAAGGACATGAGGTCCTAATTTAGGAAACAAACTTTACTCCTACAAACTCTGAAAAACTATGTAGATAAAATTACTGTTGATTATCATTCTATAAATTGATATCCTACTTAGACTGGAGCCATTTTTTCTAAGATTATTTTCAAGTATCCATCTAAAACCAATCTTGGTGTAAGAAATGTGGTTAACTATTTTTTCTTTAATATTCTCCCTTTAGGTATTTTATCACTGTTTAAGTTGCAAGTATGAGAGAGAGATGGAGAAAACCAAGAGGAAGAAGTGTTTTTCACCCAAATGATTAAAAAGTGGAGTTTCAATCATTAGAATTTATTTCTTTTAATTCAGGACAACAATTTGAGTTTGGAGGTCATCTGTTCTTAGAAAGGAAGATCCAGTGTTGGCCATCTTCTAGCTCTATTTATATTTCTCCAGGAAGGGTGGAAACACTAATAAAAAAGTGATTTAGAATACAGAGTTGACTATTAATTGGTCCTTTACTCACAAGCTACTCAAAAGTTGATCAATCAATAGCAACCCCTTAAATGTTCCTGAATATGCATTACAACAGATGTATGAAAAAGATCTTGTACAATGAGAATTATTCATCAATGATCAGTAGTAGCTACTTTGAAACTAAATCAACTACCAAGTGGTAAACTCAGGATTGAAACCTAGATTTTCACTTTTATCCGTCCCTTCAACTTGCAGACTTTACTGAAAGCCCCTTTTCATTTAGATATTAAGTTCAGACACCAAAGGTCAATTGATTTTAGAAATGGTCTGCTCTTCTGCTAATCTTTGGTCAGGTAGATAGTTCTTGGATTTGCATCTATAAATAAATTCCACCTTGAATATTTCTAAGGCTTCAAAATTGTTGTAATCTAACCTAAAGTTTTCTACAATGTTTTCTGGGAAATCATGTGACAAGATTTATCTTCAAGAAAAATTCTGTAATTAAAAATATTTGGAAATTATACATATCTGCACCTTTTTGAGACTGTCACACTACACATTAACTTATTAAAGATTCAGTGATAAAGAAATGTATCAAACTTTGTTTAACTAGTATTTTCTAACCACAGAATAGCTTTAGGGTGAGCCTTCATGACACACCTATCAGATCTGTTTATCACACTCTGAAATTCTGATGTAACCAAATAATAAACATAGAATAATATTGCTCTACGGCATAGAAAGGGCATGCAGCATTTTGAGGGCAGTGTTTTGTTTGTGACAGGTCAGAAAATATTGGACTTGCCAACAATTGTACATTTTAAAGTTCAAAAAAGCAAATACAAAATTTTTATTTTTTTGAGAACAAAGGTGTGACATACATGAAAATAAATATTTCACAGCCTTTGACTCTAATTACATTTGAATTAGCATAAGCTATTTTCTGCATATTATAAAATGTTTTTTTTTTTTTAAGCCGGGCTCGGTGGCTCAGCCTGTAATCCTGTGCCTTTGGGAGGCTGAGGTGAGTGGATTGCCTGAGCCCACGGGTTCGAGACCCGCCTGGGCATCGAGACCTCATCTCTACAATAAATCAAAAAATCAGCCGGACGTGGTAGCGCATGCCTGTAATTCCGGCTACTTGGAAGGCTGAGGCGGAAGGATCACCGGAGCCCAGCAGGTCGAGGCTGCGGTGGCTGGGAGCAGCCACTGCACTCTAGTCTGGGTGACAGAGTGAGACTCCAACTCAAAAAAAAAAAAAAAATATATATATATATATATATATATATTTTTCAAACAGCTATGTGGCAAAGGCATTTCTTTCTTATTAGTTCTCAGATGAAGTAGTAAAAACAGTGAAAAACATTTTGTTTGTAAAATATAAGGTTACTTAAGCAAAATAGTGAAAAGAAATTAATACTTTTGTTTTATATATTATAAATTACTACATAGATCTAAAGTTAAGAGAGCTCAGAACAGAAAATACATAGAATTCAAGTTAAGAATATTCATTCTTGTTTACACCATGCATAAGAAGTACACCTAATAAAATAATTGACTCATAAATGGATAAGGACTGGGGACCCATCTGTTATTCTGGATATTTAAGTGAAAGCACTTATTCTAATGCTGTCAGTTAAGCAAACTATATGTTTTCCACCAGAGGAAGAGGTCTGTAACTTTCTTTTTGAGTCACTGTGGTAGGGTTAATTGGAGTCAGGCGATAGTCAGTCATTAAGAATATCCGATAAATTTCAAATGAAGAGAAATAATTAGAAATCAATGTCAAGTAATGAAGTTGTAGTTGAAAACACAGAGAACAGGACCTGAGAATCAGATACCTATCAAGAAGTGAAGTTAGGTTGAAGGTACCTGGCATAATTCAGGATTTACTGGTCTTAAATATCTCATGGTTGTCTTCTTACAGCCACCACTTCCCAGTATAATGAAGGGACTCGTGAGTCTGACTTAAAGGATGGTATTTGTTTGTAAATTTCAGACTCTTTTTGTCTTTCTAAGAAGCTCTGAAATTATGATTGCTTGTCAAACTAAACAGAATACAATAAGTTTTAGGATAGAATCAACCAAAATAGTGTCAGGAGAGGGGGGAAGAAAAGCACAATGGTGCAAATGCACTGAAACACACATGTGCTCTGAATGAACAATCACACCAATATTCATAAGGTCAATCATAATCTTTTTTTGATAATTCCACGTTATCTCCAGCACAGACTATTTATCCGAGCTCTGGAATTACATATCTGCCAACTAAATAAATAGGCCGCATGAAAATTAAATGCAATATGTTCAAAATTAAATGTACACTATATTATATCATTTCTGCTTTTCTACATCAATACCATTTCCAGCCATGTTTACAAAAAAAAAAAGTCTTTCTAACCAATGACCTCTTCTTAAAGGTCAATTTGCAAAGTATATATTACTAACTCTCCCCCATATATCTTGAGAATCCAATTCCCTTCCTTCCATCCCTTTTTCATGTATTTTTATAGTTTGGACCTCATCAGCTCATACTCTTGCAATATTCTCTTGGCTGTTCTTCCAAATCCTGTCGCGTGAACTATAATTCCATCTCTAATACTTAAAGGGGTCTTAAAAAATCCCAACTTGATCATATTATACATATACTTAATATCCTTCTGAATGACCTCATTATGAAAACCATAAAAACTAAATTCCTTCGTGAGACCTACAAAGACTTTCTGCTTTGCTGTTGCCTGCCTGCACACCCTCATACATGACCCCCTCCACATATGCTGTGCCACTTCTTTAGTAGACCACTTACAGTTTGTTATTCTTGTGCTCTAAACTTCCATGTCTGTGCCTTCAAACGTGCTTTCTCCACTGTATGAAATATCTTATATTCCTTCTTCACCAAGTAGACTCTTGTTCTTAAATCAAATAGAACTCAAGGACTGGTAGAAAGCACTAGCACTGCCTCTCCTAACTCCCAACCAAAGTAGTTCTTACTCTATGGGCAAAGATAACACTTCACAACAGTGAAAGTAAGAATATTTGAGAGCCTTGCTAAAAGTCGTAGGCATGGAATTCAAACATGTACAGAAACTTATGTGGAAGGCAATTTTGGAAGTTGTAAACAATGTTGTAAAAATACTGGAGCAGAGGTAAGAACATGGCATCAAAAAAGAGCCTCATTCTATGTAAGAAATAAAGCTCTGTCTGCACTACTCTTTAAAAATAAGTTGTATTAGTAAAGTAAAAAGAGAAAACTGGTTGTTGGTAGTGAATTCTCCTTTTAAATGAATGGACTCTTGAAATGGAAAACTATCCAAAATTTTAGTCTTTTCATTCTTGAGATATAGGTGGTGACTCACCACTGCAATACAGTGTGTTGTTGCCACCAGCCGAGCAGAGTGGCCAAGTTGGCTTAGGCATGTGTCAGGAATCTATGATTTGTTGCTCTTTTTCTCTATTTCTTGAAAATATACAAAGTTACAAGCCAATTGATAAAGGAACGTAGAGAAGAAAAATGTCCTTTTCCTCACATCTCTAGATTTATGGCTGAGGCCTCTATAGCAAAAGGCAGATTAACAAGAGGAAAACATACAAATTTATTTAATATAAGTTTTATGTGACATGGAAACCTTTCAAAATTAACACCAAAAGTAAATAAATGTGTATATTTTATGCTTTGGTTTGATAGAGAATAGATAGTTATAGAGCAATATGATAGATGAACAAAAGGGTATGATCTAATAAAAATAAACTGAAGAAACTTAGCAAGGCCTGTATATTCAATTCTTCTCTGTGTCTCTGTGATTGCAGAGATAAGGATTTTCTTTTCCTCAGCGTATAGGGAGGGTACTCTCAAATGAGTATCTCATGACCTCCTTCAGGGGCAAGAATAGAAGGTCAGAAAGTAATCTACCTAGATTTTCTCAATACCAAGCTGACATATTGTGAAGGTAGTATCCCCTGAACCCCATTAGAAACTTCACCCATCATTTTAAAAGAACTGACACTAAATATAAAGCCACAAGGAATCAAGAAACCTTGGTCCTCCACAGGGGTAGTAAAAGAACAGAGGTCATTATATAACAAAGACACTTGCACCCACATGTTCACTGCAGCACAATTAACAATTGCAAAGATGTGGAATCAACCTACATGCACATCAACTGATCAGTGGATAATTAAATTTTAATATATGTACACCATGGAATACAATTCAGCTATCAAAAAAAGTGAAATAATATCTTTTACAGCAACTTGGATGGTTTATCGAACCCGCGAGCTCAGGCAATCCCCTTGCCTTTACCTCCCAAAGTGCTGGGATTGCAAGCTGTGCCACTGAACCCAGCCCAAAGTTAATTTTTGTTGCATGTTTTATTTAACCAAAAAAGTAAAGGATTATCACTTAACATAGAATCAATATAAAATTTGATACTTTATAATTTTTATAAGAAGTATTAGCCAATATTTATTTCTCAGTAACAGACATCTCCAATCCAGCCACATTTTAAGGGTTCAATATTCACAAGTGGCTAGTAGCTAGCATATTGAAAGCACAAATCAAAACTCTAAAGAATGTTCAATATCAATAAATTTTAAAAGTTCCACACACCATTGTATATCATTGGTAAAATTCTCAAACTTCTAGATTAAAGAGACAATCTTAAAATTGTCCACAGAAAGAAAAAAATACAGGCCATATAAAAAAGATTAGAAATCAGAATGACCTCTGAACAAGTGTAACTGTAGAAGACAATGGAGCTATGCCTCACTCAAAAATTTCAACCTGTAATTTCTATACACATGAAGCAATATTTTGAGATATATAAGGTCTAAAATTTATGCTCTTGTGCATCCTTTCTCAAGATGCTATTATAGCCTGTACTCTAAAATGAAAAAATAATTCAGAAAAAATGCAAGCGAGAGATCCAGAAAATAGGGCTCTAGCACAGAGATAGGCAAACAGAATTGCCAGGACCATGGAGCACAAAGGTCCCAGGATAACAGCTGTGTTAAGAGGCTAGAGGAAAACAGCATCAGGATGCCACAGGAGAACGCATGGCTCCAGGTGTGCTTTCAAATATATAAAAGAAACTCATAGGCAATCTGTACCCCTTGAGAAGAATGTGTTGTGTAATTTTATTTTCTTTTTGAAACAGAGTTTGACTCAAGAATAAAGTAATGAAAAATGGCAAATGGATTAAAATATTACTCTTACTTAGATCTACCCTGGCAAAAAATGAATACATAAAAATGAATCATAAATTAAAGTAGGAAGTAGTCTTGTAAGTTTTATATGAAAAAAATAAAACTTGCTAACCAGAATATTACAAAAATTATACCAATGAAAAAATATCACAAGTATTTTCAAGAGAAAATTCTGAAAAACTTTAAAATATTCTCTCTTAACCACTTCACCATGCAATTTATGAATTAAATAAAAATTAGCAAACATGTACACTTAATCAAAAAGTACTGATTGGCGCCAATCAGGTGTAGGCCCCAAGAATGTGGAGGCTTCCATTTGAAAAGACCACAAACACTAAATTTAGGAAAAAAAAGTTAAGTCTAAATTTATCTCAATATAAAAAAGCATAGATGCTAAAAAGATTTTTAGAGTCTGTGGCTTAATTATCAAATAACTATCACCTGAATTCCAAATTCTGATCTAAGAAAGCACTCGTTTAACCATTAGCTATACTAATTTTTGTTTTTATGAAAAAAAGTCAAAGCCCTTATCAGAGAAAAATTCAGCCTATATAAACTTATTAAGTAATTTAAAACAAAATAAATGAAGGAATTATTAAATAATTTAAAACAAAATAAATGAAACACCACACAAAAAATGAAGTTGAAAGTAAGAAAGAAGAAATGGCTAATTTGCAAACATATCATTTAGTAAAAGCAACAGTGATAAAGTAAGGTCTCTTAATAACATCAATTAAGAAAAAAAAAACAGATTTTAAAAGCCCAAATAATTTTATATGAAACTGAGTACAGATTATAAAATTTATACAGTGACATTATGTAAAAATCTGTCTTTAATAAATTTGAATATCTTGTTATATATCAATGCACAATGTAAAAATGACTCAAAAAGATACAATAAAATGAATAGGTTCATAACCATAAAGTAATTATAAAGATTATTAGAATTTTTCCAGAGAAAGCTAAATACTGTGTCATTGTTATTTTTAACCTAAACCTAATATAAAACAATAAAACAAATAAGCTCAAAATACATATACTGCTTTATATCATAGCAAATGCTTTGAAACCAGTTCCACTCTTGTTAAATGAAGTTAGCCACAAGGTAGTTATAAAACACTAACAAAATGGAAATACTGTAACTCTGGAGCAGTCACTGTTGAATTTACCCAAATACAATATAGCAAACAAAACACAACAATCCATTAAAATGTTACAACTATAACCATTAATAGCTTATCTCTGGAATATAAATATTTTTTCTATTCAGAAATTGATTAATACATTAATCGCAACAATAATTGCAGCTAGAATATTAATGATAATCTCTATATATGATCAAGGAATTCAGTTATATTTAATTCCCATTCTTGAAAAATAAGTTACTGAAAAACTAAGAATAAAATGTCATCTTGAGCATAAATCTACTAAATATAAGACTATTATCACAGTTAATAAGAAAATAAAATACTATTTAAAAAACCAAAAATCCCAAGAGCCCATGACATAAGAGATGAAGACAGACCAGTGGGACCTCATCAAACTGAAAAGTTTCTGCAAAGCAAAAGAAACTATCAAGAGAGTGGGGAGACAGACCACTGAAAGGGAAAAAATATTTGCCAACTGTATAGCTGACAAAAGCCTAACATCTAGAACCTTCAAGGAACTCAAACATGATGAAAGGAAGAAAACGAACAATCCTATTAAAAAGCAGGACAAAAGATATGAATAGACACTTCTCAAAAGAAGACAGATACATGAAAAAATGCTCAGTCTTGCTAATCATCAAAGAAAGGCAAATTAAAACCACACTGAAACACCACCTAACTCCAGTCAGGATGGCCATCATCAATTACTCAAAAAACAATAGATGCTATAGGGGATGCGGGAAAATGGGAACACTGCTAGTGGGAGTGTAAATTAGTATAACCTCTGTGGAAAATGATGTGGCAATTCCTAAAAGATCTACACATCGATCTTCCATATGACCCGGCAATCCCCCTTCTGAGAATACCTGGAGGAATTCAAACCACTCTATGAAAAAGATACCTGCACACGCAGATTTATTGAGTGATTCACAACAACAAAAACATGGAATAAATCTTGCTGCCCATCGAAACTGGACTGTATTAAAAATGTGGTGCATATACACAATGGACTATTACACTGTCATAAAGAAGGACAAACTTATGGCCTTCACAGCAACTTGGATGGATTTAGAGTCTGTAATATTCAGTTATCTATCACAAGAACAAAGAACTGAATTCCACATGTTCCCACTCATAAGGAGACCCTGAAGTGGGAAACTTCCAGGAGCGAGGGGAACATAACATCCATAAGGTTACCTGATCTTAAACCAGGTGAAGTGGGGAGGGGACCAAAGGGAGGCCCAGACTTTACCTAGACTGTGATTACTTGTATACCCAATCCTGAAGTGTACCTTACATATTAATAAAATAAAACAAAATGAGAAGTACAAAAAAAACTAGGCTCAGAGAATAAAGTTCTCATCGAATGAAAATAAAAATAAATTAAATAAAAACCTAGCAAAAAATAGTAAAGAAAGAGTTAAATTTTGGCTATTAATAATTAATAACTAATTAATTATAGATATGTTAAATATAAGAATGTTTCCATAATAAGGTATAGGTAAAGAAAGCATTAAAAAATAATTTTTAAATATATTTATAGCAATAAAAACATACAATCACAGAAATCTGTCCCCATAAACTCCGTTTGGTGTTTATTCTATCGAAATGGTGGTATATGGTCTCCCTTTTACTTTAGTTTATTATATCATAATTATTTAAATTGTACTTGTGTTTTTTTTTGTTTTCTTTTCTTTGTTTTTCCTTAATCTTCATGATAATTGCATTGGAAAGTTAAACAAAAGTACATATTTCACAGTATTAAGGAGAACAGCTCCTACTATGAACATTTAGAGAGTACTTTGATTTCAGATTTGTAGTAATTTTAATTCTTTGATCCCTAAAACCAATACTGGAACTTACAAAAAGGAGTAGTTATCTGTATTGAAAGAGTGGATTAAATATAAAAAATAGAATGCATGTTAAAACAGAAAACTAGGATCTTAATGAAAAGAAATTTTGTTTTCTTCAGCTTCTGTTTTTCTTTAGATCTGACTCCAGAGCATCATAAGTAGCTCTTCCAAAGTAACTGTCTAGCCGTGTCTTCGACTTGACAGCTGGCATG
Organism: Cephalopachus bancanus; assembly: GCA_027257055.1. Lineage (NCBI taxonomy): Eukaryota > Metazoa > Chordata > Mammalia > Primates > Tarsiidae > Cephalopachus > Cephalopachus bancanus. The sequence continues at coordinate 12,691,187 of JAPVLO010000005.1, read as the reverse complement.
GGAACACAAGGCCATCTGCCAAGTGGAGAGCCCAGGCATGGTCAAACACCTCCAAGCAGAATTAAGAGCTAATGCTCTCATGTCTGAACTTTAGACAATTTGCATTTGCTTCCTCAGAAAATGGTTTGTTGTTCTTGTGTTTATACTAAATTGCATCAAAAATGTTACAATGTATTATTTAAGAACATTGCATAACAATATTTATTTTGATGGGAAGAAATAATAGGGCTTTTTAGGGCTTTATTCTTAGTTAACCAATTCTTGGTTAATGAGCATGATTGAAACTTTGAGTCTCATAGTTAGAAAATGATTTCAAAAATAACTTTATGTCTCAATTATTAGAAAATAAAATATAGACAAGTGCTATTTCTTTTTTTTTTTTTTTTGAGTTGGAGTCTCACTCTGTCGCCCAGACTGGAGTGCAGTGGCCGCTTCCGGCCACCGCAGCCTCTCCTGCTGGGCTCCGGCGATCCTTCCGCCTCCGCCTTCCGAGTAGCCGGAATTACAGGCATGCGCTACCATGCCCGGCTGATTTTTGATTTATTGTAGAGATGAGGTCTCGCTGCCCAGGCGGGTCTCGAACCCGCGGGCTCAGGCAATCCACTCACCTCAGCCTCCCAAAGGCGCGGGATTACAGGCTGAGCCACCGAGCCCGGCACAAGTGCTATTTCAATAGATTATGTTTTAGAAATTCTTTTTAAAATGCAGAAGGAAAGATTGTTTTATTATGCAAAAATGATTCCTTCATAAGGCTATTTATTTGCATTAATTGAAAATGGCATTTTAAAACTTGATGATATTTAATGAGAATCTAGTATCACCAACATTTATTTAAAAAATGAGTTTTATAGCTTATTCCACATTTTTTCATAACTTATTCCACTATTCAGGAACTACAGGTGATTTCAGACTTTTAACTTCTCTTAATAAGTATCATCACTATTTTAAGCTACATTTTAGCCATACTATAATAGTCCTCACTTATTTTTTTCTAAGATAAATTTTAAAAGTTTCATAAGTGTATGTAGCATAACTCTTACCTTAAAAATGGAAAGAGATCATATTTTTAAGGGAAATGATTTATTAATAATCTTAACCATGAATATTTTCATCGAATATCGATGATTCATATTACCCTAAATGCTGCAGGAAAAATACATAGAAACTAAATTGGAAATGCCAAAAACAAATTTCAAATTCACAGACACAAGAAATGGCTGATAAGAGCAATATGTAATAGATAGATATGCCTAAATAATAATTTATAACTGATTCTTATTATCTCATTGACAGGACACTATTTTTTTTAAGATGTGGGGTACAATTCAGGGTTAGGTATACAAATGGTCATTATGCGGGTACCCTTATTGATGAGGTGTGCCTTTCCCTCCTCTGGCAGTTTCCCTCAACTGCCAATCCCACCCACCGACAGGACACTATTATTTCATTTCTTTTTTCAGACGCTGCCATTCCAATAATGTTGTACTTTTACAACTGCAGAGCTAAGAATGGTTTTGTCGTTGTCTGAGTTTCAGTCTTTCATTTTCTTCCAGTCACTGTGGCTCTTAAAGTCTGAATTCTGCCATCCCTAATTAGAGTTTGCATCAGAAGCCCATGGTGCACTACAGGTTATCACAATTGGAAGTGAGAATACCAGAAGGAACAAGTGAGAAAGCCTAGAAGCTAACATCAGGACAACTTAATGATTTCAAGGGAAGGCAATACTAAAGATGACTGGTTAGAGAGGATCAAAAACTCCTGATGAAGAGAGTCTCCACATGGGCTCATCCATTGTTCTCTTGCCTAGAAAACAAATCTCACTTCTGTATCTCAAAACATAATTAAAAAGGCACTTTCACATGTACTTTCTGGATAGAAAATGAATATCCCAATTTGGGGCTTATATTTTAAAGCAACAACAACAAAGAAAATAGAGGAGCCTGCAGAGCAATATTTTACCCTAGTAAGTTTTTAATAAACCATGTTTATTACTTACCTTTTATTTTTTAAGAAAATTCAAGTACAATCTGAGGCAATATAGAAAACAAATTTTTCTTTTTTCTTTCTTTCTTTTTTTTTTGCAAGCCTATTAAGCAAAGGCGTTCTTTTTCATAAATGATTCTCATGTACACACAACAATCCTTTATTAAACTATGCAGGCATAATCATAATCTTAGTTGCTGCATACTGTGTTTACTTTCTTCCAGAAGAATAACTCCAGAGATTTTTATAATGTGCAAAAAATATGTCTTTGTTGGCTATAATTATCATTCTCAGGAGTTTTTGTTTTTTACTTTATAAATACAGAAAATCTGCTTGGAACATACAAAGGTGGGAATAACTTCTTTTTCTCTGAGAAGTAATATTTAATTAAAAGAAATTATAATGAATCCTATAGAAATAATGACTGTGTAATACAGTTGAACTCAACTTTCAAGAAAAAAGAGCTAGAGTTTTGCTAGTTGTGTTATCTACCATTTCAGAAAGGACTATACTGATGTCAGAGGAATAAGGGTTTAAAGGAAGATTTATGATAGTGCTTATTATTCATGCTTGTGTGAAGGAAAAAAGTCATGTTTTTATAGAAAACTGGTATGCTATTAAATGCCTCCATTTGACTGGATTATCAGTTTAGATGAGAGATCTTTGTTGTTACTGTCTGCTGATATCTGTACTTTGACGATTAAATTTTTCATTAGCTTAATTCACAAGTGAAAGAGCATAAGAAGAGGGGGAAAAAAAGCTGAAGCTCAAATCAATCAAATGTGTTGTTTTACTGCTGTTCCAGTAAAACTTTTGATGGGAAAGGAAACTGTACCTATTAGCTAATCTCCAAACAGCATTTCATCTCTGAATCTAATTTATTATCCCCTTGCATGAATAATCAAGACTTTACTGCACTAGAGTTATTGCCAACACCTCCATTCATACATGACTAGAGTTTCCTAACATCCCCATTATACTCGGTGGCAATGTTAACACCTTTGCCCGTAGGCTTTTTAACATTTAAGTTCTCAACCAATCTCTCCATAGTTTTTTGTCCTATTTAATTCATCTCCAAAAAACCTCACATCTAATTTTTCGATGTTGCTATCTCTTTCCTCTTTCCTATGAGTACAGTGCCTCACCAAGCTGACTATAAATAACCCCCACTCAGTAGTACCCATGAACAATCAATACATATCTCATTTGTTCAACAATGCTCTTGAGTATGTCTTCGTAGAACTTTCTTAGAATAATCCATCCCTTCTGTTCTTTTTTTTTATTTCTTTTTTTTATTTTTTTTAAGAATCTGAATTGGGAATATGGGTTTCAAAGAGACTGTGATATCCAAGAAAATAGACCTCTGGCAAGAGTAAACAGAAAGGTACTGGAAGCATAAACAGAGATGGAAAATATAGGAGAAACAAGCATGGTGAGGCCTGAATTGAAGAAGATTTGATGCACATTGAGTTTTATGTGGACCTCCAGGTGGATATATGTTCAATAAGCAATTACAAGTTTGTATCTGAATCTCAGTTCAAGGTCATAGCTGAAACTCAGACTGTATAACTGTATGTGGTCGTATTGTGATAATATCTTTTAAAATGAGAATGTCAGTGCAAAAATATTGCATTTTCATGTAGTACACTCAAGCTGAACAAAAATTTCAGATTTCTTTATTCTTTCTTTTATACAAAGCTTAAAAACTGTAAATAAATAGTCTTCAATAAAATTATACTATTGACAACAATGTTAACAATGAAAGACAATATAACAAATAAAAATACTTTTAAGTCTTCATTATGGTAGCAATTTTAGAGTAGATTTAACAAAGGATGAAGGAAGCAAGTATGTGTCTTTGTATTTTATTTTATTTTTTATTTTATTTTATTTTATTTTTTTGAGTTGGAGTCTCACACCTTCGCCCAGGCTGGGGAGCAGTGGCATGCATGCTCACGGCCACCCCAGCGTCAATGTTCTGGGCTCCAGCGATCCTTCCACCTCAGCCTTTCGAGTAGCCAGAACTACAGACACATGCTACAACACCTGGCTATTTTTTATTTTATTGTAGAGACAAGGTCTCGCAAGTTGTCTGGACTGGTCTCAAATCCATGGGCTCTGGCAATCCACTCGCCTCGGCCTCCCAAAGTGCTGGGACTACAGGCTGAGCCACCGAACCCAGCTGTGTCTTTGTATTTTAAAATGAGGCTCTGATCACTCACAAGGCTTTAAAATGGAGACCCAGGATTTTTAAATTATAAAGATTTCACATTAAAACTCACAATTTTCTTTCTCTACTATTCCTTCTTTCTTTACCACCACCAATAGTTTTATATTTGTCTGGCTGACCTGGAAGTTTGTAAGATTATGCAAAATAAAATACATTTGAAATAAAATACATTGAGCTATCAGAGCAAGAATGTAAGGGAGAAATGTAATGTTAACACAATCCCTGAAATAGAAATAAAAACATGGTAAGAAAAGGTCTGACAATCTTTGAACAAGCTAGTGGCAGGAATGGGGTCGGAGGAGAAGAGTCTTTGAGTTTGAATGAGTCACTCCCATCTTACACATTAACATTTAGGTAATATTTACAATTGCATATCTACAAAATCTTCCCTAAATTATTTTTATCTTATTATTTCCACAATACTGTTTAAAACTGCTCTGAAACGGTATAGTGGTTGTTAAGGATGAAAATCTTTTTCTTTGTGAATCTGCAGTATCTGAGTTTCCAAACCCAAATGCTAGGCAACTCTATAGGAAGACTACATGATTGACAATCGTAAGAGAAGAATCCAAAGGAAAACTTATTGCAGTGGTAGTTTGAAGCCCTAGAAAACTGCTTTTGTTGATTTTATAGAAAAAGCTGCAGAACTATTTATGGGATGATTCGGTCAGTTCTCTGCTCTGTACTGTGAACTTTTCCATTGTCATTGAAAATTTGCTTCCAGATAAGCCACTGTGCGGGCTGTGACAAAAAACTTTACAAGTCTAAGCAGGAAAACTGGATCCTGTAATAAACAATCTTCCTCAGAGTGCTTGGAAAAAAAAAAAAAGACTAAGTTGCAGGTGCAAGTACATTTGTTAAATTCATTGAGTCACTGGGGAAAAAGAACTTCCTTGAGAATAAATGCTTCTCTGAAAAAGTAACCAGATGCATAGTTATTTGCACACTAAAGTATGAGTCAACAAGGTAAAGAACATGTACAGTGGCCTTTAAGTGCTAGTAATCTTTTGATGGACAAAAATCAATTATTATACAAGAGCAGCACAGTAGGAAGCACTCAAGATATTTGGACATAAGTGGGAAAAAAATCGATTCAAAACCAAAATCTCAGAGGGGAAGTAGGCATTTTCTATATTAAATAAATATTCAGTTACCTGATACTCCCCCTAGATAACAAGTTCATAGTGGTAATGGACTAGATTGGGTTGTAAACTGAAGCTACAAGACATACTATTCTTTCACACCTGTCTCTCTCTAGCTTGTTCAAAATTTGTATTTTTGTACTATTATTTCAGGTAATTAGAAACCTATATTTTAACAATCTCTACGCAATAGGTAAAATCATCATAAATTAAAACATGATTCTAGCCATGCATGGTGGCTCACACCTGTAATCCCAGCAATTTGGGAGGTGGAGGTGAGAGGACTGCCGGAGCTCAGGGATTCGAGGCCAACCTAGACACCTTGGTGAGACCTCATCTCTACAATAAATAAAAAAAAATAGCCGGGAGTGGTGGCACATGCCTGTGGTTCCAGCTACTTGGAAGACTGAGGCAGAAGGAGCGCCTGAGTCCAGCAGGTTGAGGCTGCGGTGATAGTGCACAACATGCCACTGCACTCCAACCTGGGTGAAAGAGTGGGACTCCGACTCCCCCCCAAAAAAAAGAAGAGAAAAGAAAACATGATTTTAAAGTTGATGTTTTTAGATCCATTAATAATGACACATACAAAAAGAAAGAAAATTTTAATGACAATTGAACTTGAAATTCAAAGATCAGAGACGCAATATGAGGAATTACCAACAATAATAAAAAGAAAACATGAGTAGACCTGAATTTGAGGTGTAAACCTGTAGATGGAGATCCATAAATCGTCACATTTATATCATAACTCTTAGTTCAAAACTAAAAAAAGGTAAACATATAAGATAAATATATCGTGCTTTCTAAAATAAATTTACTCTCTGATATAACTATGTGCTGTACCCTCACAATGTATTGGATTTAGATCATGTTGTGAAAGTGGAGTAAAAAACATTTGTAAATAATTCCAATACTTAAGAGAGCAAAAATTTTTAGAGACAGAATTTTGCTCTGTCACCCAGGCTGAAGGGACATAAGTGTAGCACACTACAGCTTCAAACTTCTGGGACCAAGTGATCCTCTGACCTTAGCCTCCGGGATAGCTAGAACTACAGATGCGTACCACACTTGCCTAATTTAATTCATTCGTTCATTCTTTCATTCATTCATTTATTTTAAAGACAGGATCTACCTATGTTACTCAGACTCAAACTCCTCAAACTCTCAAAATACTGGCCTCAAGCAATCCTCCCACCTCAGCCTCCCAAAATGATGTAATTACAGGAGTGAGGCACTGCATCCTACCTTTAATAGTATTTATCGTGCAGGAAAATCTGAGATTATGGTTTAAAGATGCTGAAAGATAGTTATGTGCTCAATTGGGAGAGCATAGAAGCTAGAGGTCCAACACATTGAAGCAAGATTAGCCTAAATACTGGGAAATATTTAGATTTTTGGTGACATATTCAAAAGGGTTTCACAATGTTCTAGCATATGTGGGATTTCTGGATGAGAAGCATTGTTTTAGGTAAACAATGATCATTTAAGATGCTATTTAGGTCGTAAACTATAGTTGTTAACTTTTTCATAGTGGGCCACAAATTTTGTATGATCAATTACTCAGAATGGTTAAACAGATTGAAACACTATGCTCCACTTTCTAGTTGTGTGACTACAAGTAAGTTACTGAGGCAATCTACACATTTGTTTTCCAATCTTTAAAATGGTATGAATAACAGTATCTATCTCAAAAGGTTATTATAACAATTAAATGAATAAATTCATAGCTAATGCTTCCAACTACATGTGGCACATGAGACGCATGCAATAAATATCTGCTATTATTTATGTAACAAACCATATTTACACATTTATATTGGATGAATCTGAGAAGACTAATGCACTAGCTCTGGTCATCATGGTCTTCTTTCAATTTTGTAAATTTTCTAAGGCCTTTTCTTCTTTAAGCCCATTGCATATGCAGTTCTGTGTAGAATATTCCTTTCCCATTTCTTCACCTTGTTAATTCCTTCTCAAACTTTGGGTCTTAGCTCTCTACTCTTCGGCTGTGAGTCCTGACCTAACTTGTCCTTTCACTCTTGACCTCCAGTATAACTCAGGAGCACTCTGTAAAATAAGGTATCACACCATTTACTTTTCTCTTATGTCTTAATCACGTGTGTGTGTGTGTGTGTGTGTGTGTGTGTGTGTGTGTGTGTGTGTGTGTAATTTTCCTATGAATCCTTTTCAAAGTTCTATAAGGACAGAGACCATGTCTATTTTGTTCACCAAATATAGTTTTTAGTATGATGCCTGATATATCATCATTTAATACATATTTATTAGATAAAATAATAAATGAATAAAATTAAATGAATGAATCCATGAATAAAATTCATGAGAAATAGAGTTGATTATGATTAGCTCATGGATAATGCTGAATTCCAGAATACTTCATCATTTTTTAATACATAATAAAAATTTTGAACAAGAAGCATTAAGTGAACTTCTCTTTGTGTCTCCTTTATATGATAGAGACTTTGGGAGAAATGTCATTATTCATAACATAGCCAGAATTCCTCTGAGATTTTCCAGAAAAGAACAGGACAAAATAATCATAGCATTAATCAAAAATCATAACCTCTCCATAAAATATAAATGAAACACCAGTGAATTACATCAAGCATAAGGCTTACACAAATAAGGTACATAAGCTTTTCAAATATCTTCCTTTCTTGATTATGAATACTTTGTGATCAAAGTATTCAGAAAAAGAATTTTTTTCAACCAAAAGATGTAAAAATAAATTACCTTATTTTATCCTTTGGGAAAAGAAATCAGTATCTTTTATAAACCAGTAGAGTGGCAGACTCTAAAATATAAATAACCTATTTATTAAAATGTAAGCTTAGTACATGTTTCATAGTTGAGTTTTCGTCTAAGTTATATGGAGTAATGATCTGAGCAGTAGTTTTCAATCATGGTTATAGATTAGAATTATCTGTGAAAATTTAAAAATTGAAACTGTCCAAGACGTAAAGCCCAGAAATACTTTTTCAAATGGTATGAAGTACATTTTGGGTAGTAGTCTACTTATTAAAGCTTTATGGCTGGTTCTGAAATGAAGCTAAAATTAAATACCACTTCTTTATAGTTAGATGCAAAATTTTTTATGATTTAGAAAAACATCTGTATACCTCCTATAAAATAACACTGAGTAATTAAACGAGATTGAGAAATTATATTGGTAATCTTAATAACCTGCTTTATTTGCATTAGAAGATTGTAATAACCCACATACTTGAAAAATATTTAAATATAGTTATTTGAAGGTTCTGAACTTCCATTAATTTCCCATTTAATTAAATACCATTTACTTAATTAAATTTGACAAATATTTATTGAGTGCTGACTATACCCAAGGCCCTTTACTCTGACATTGAGAAACCAAAATGTGTAAAATTTGATTACTGGCCTTGTACCATTTCTTGTCATATGGAGACACAGAAATGCACACATTTTTTAAAATTAAGGAAAAAACGAATCAAGGTATCTTCCACAATGGAGTATTATGATACATAAAGTGCACAACCCTCTTCCTCCCATACCAACATACACAACTAAATGGAGAGATCAGACAATTTCATGGAGTGGGTAGCATTTGAGATGGGTCTGTAAGGATAAATAGAATTTTTTCAGAGGAATATAGAGAAGAATTGGGGTAAAGATTTAGAACCATAAAATAAGTAATGTATTTGGGAGTTTGCCTGGACCAAAGAGAACATAGAAAGGAGTGTATAGTCCAGTTATTTAAGGCTACAGATATTCTTCAGCAAGATTCTTCACTTTGTAGGTACTGAAGAGGCATGTAAGGTATAAAAAGAGGACAGAGTCAAATTCTAGTTCTCCAAGTAATACTTAGTGATGTCTGGGAAAATAATGCACACACACAAAAAAGAATACCATAATACTTGTCATAAATTATCTATAATACTAACAATTACTATAATAGTTCAGAAATTGAGAGAAGCTTATTGCAGAGAATGAGAATAGAGCCTACACAATTACAGTAGTAGGCTAGTTGTTTATCCTCATTCAGTAATAACACAAAGTTGCTGAAAGGAAATAAGAAAAATGAAGGCAGAAAAGTGGAAGGGGACAAGATCATAGAAGACCCTGAACATTAAGATTAATATTTGGGAGATTTGTAATAGTCAATATGTGTCATCTAAAATTCATATAACAGGAAAGCAGAGAAATGACAGATTTATATATTTATTGCTGCTGTTTCCTGGTTCAAGCGATCATCATCTGCCTGGACCAGAATTACACTTTTATAGTAGAGACAGGAATGCATTGCAAAGTGGGAAGCTTGTTGGCAGAAGGGTCAGTTACATGGTCATTGCAATCGTCCTAGCAGAAGGTAATAAGATAGTGGCAGATGGACAAGAAAGAGAATGTGTTAGAGTCTTGTGAGGACATTTTGATTAAAGAACAGGGCTAGGTTGGAAGGTATGAGAGTCATCTTTGAAAAGGAAGAGAGATATAAAATTAAGTTACAGAAGGCCTTAGAAGTTTGGATAGGATACACGAGGAACAAGTATTCAGTGTGGTTCTTAACAAGGGAGTGATTAGAAAACTTCACAACTTTCATGACTGTCATCTCACGATTATCATCTTTGCCTCATTATCAAAGGCCTCTACCCCAAGTGTCTGTCATGGCTACAAACCTGATATTCTTGCTGTTACTAAAAGGACAAGAATATAAATTTATCTTGGCTTGATTTGCCACTGTAAATCAAATTTAAACGCTAGATGTTTGTGGTAGTTGCTCTGGATATTAATCTCACATTCTTACTGAATACCTGGGGGTTTATAAGAACAGGCATTGATTTTTGATAAGCTTATTCTGCAGGTAAAAAGTACTGACTGAATAATATAAGAGCTCTTTGTTTATTCTAAAAGTAAGATTCCCTTTTGTAAATGGCATAGTAGGCATAAGTGAACACTACTGCACTATATAATTAAAATACATAATTAAAAGAGGAATAATAATATCTAGCTTATTAGTATTAATTTAATTCTGTTCATGGTGAAAATATTTCTGACTTAAAAAAAATTGTCATTTGATTTCATTAAGGAGATTAGTAAAGTAAAAGTGATTATCCAAGAGGAAAACAACAAAATTGAAGGCAAGATTAAAATATAATTATAGTGGTAAAATTCCTGAAAAATAAATCCCATGTCCCCTGAAATACATTTATAGCAAATGAAAGCAGAAGCAAAGTTCACCTTTAGCTTTCCACTTAACTATATTTTTACAGTTGCATGTCTATGTATTTTTCAAATTGACACTGAAAATTCTTTTATAGTAACTAATTTTATAGCAATGATAAGGTCTCCAGTAGAACATGACGCTATATTATTAATCAACATAAACATCCCAAACATTAATACAATTTACATCATTAAAGACTAACAAAACTGTGACCAAATTAACATTGACTCATCTGTTAAACAGTAATTGCTAAATAACTGTAAAATACATTACATTCTGTTCATTACTGTTCCAATTATAATGTCCTTTTCTATTCACTTCCAAGTTTATCTACATTTATCTCACCATAATGGAAAAGCAAATACTTACCAAAATGGTGGTAACAATCAAAGAACGATTGGATAAGGAATCTGTGATGTTTGCTGGCTTTCCCTTTTGACTTTCTGTCATATTCAGGCCACTGGCTGGATCCCAAGTTCCAATCTATAAAATAGCATATGTACTTTGTAAATTGTCCATCAGACACCTGAGAGAGAGTACTGCAAGAGAAAGTTAAGACTGCTAACACTTATTATTCAGCTCTGCTGCATTATCTGCTGTCGTTAAAGTAAAGGTGGCTTGTTTTAAGCATGATTTACAGCTCTGTGAAGTGTGTCCAGCGAAGTGTAACATTAAAGAACAAAATGATCCACTGCACTTCTGCAGTCAGTGTGGGAGCTTAATTTTCCATTTGAACTTTCATTCACCAAGATAAACCACGTTTGATGATACCTTGATAGTTGGCTAGAAACTCATTAATAGCCTATGTCTTTTATTGTAATGGATCTATCTTATCCTCTCTTTATAAAGATAACATGCCATATTATATGGACACAGCTAAAAGACAGATAAAACCTCGAGATCCAAGATAAATTAATAGTTATAGGCAAGCTTAAGGGAGGCATTGACTAGTATTTTGCAAAACCCCCAGTGGGTTAAAACCATACCCAGAATTATTCTTGTAGCATTTAAAAACATACCTTTGCACCTTTTAAAATACTCCTAGGAAAGGAGATAACAATACAATCTAATCTGGATAACCCATTCTAATACTTAATCCTATACTCCATCTAATATTAATTTTCATTTAACGAATACCTTCCGATAGATTAGGCCATATACTCCCAGTGTTTAGACATTTTATATCTACTAAACACAGCCTATCAGTGACACAGACAAGTCTTTGGACGACATATAAGTACAGGATGCCACAAAACGCATAGACTGGATGGTTTCTTGGCACCTACACCATTGCACTATCATTATCAATGGTCACCATTAAAGAAGAACAGAAACAAAAGAAAATGTGGAATCATTAGTTCTTTTTCATCTCTCTCTCAAACACTCTCTCAAAACTAGTAGTCATTAATAATGAAATTTGGCTCCCTTACTACTCTAGTCAATTATCTAACTTATTTTTCTTAAAGAAAACTATTCATTTATCTTTAAAATAAACTGTTGTATACAAATTAGATTATTTTTAAATGACACTGATTTGTCAGTTATTATTTACTCTCATCTGCCAAAAAGTGCTAACAGGGGTCCCATGAACACAATCTTACCGATATACATATTAGATCCTTTTATTTTCTTTATATTTCACCATATGGACTCATTTTGACCACTTTTTTTTATTACATTGCTTTCCCATAACCTCTTAAGACATTTATTTCCTTTTAATTGGTAAAGTACAATAGTACAAATATTAGTGGTTTCTGTTGTGCAAAAGAAGTAGATACATCATTCTAGCTATACTATATATAAGTGCAAACCCTAGTGTATTTTTTCAAGGATGCATTAAACTATACAAAGGATTAAAATATTAATGTCTTTTTATGTGATGCCTTAAAGAAACACTCACCATTTTTTTCCCATATCGAGTTAATTTTCCTCTTAGCCTTAACGTGTATTCCTGATGTTTGTGATAATAAAGGAAAAAGTCAAATAACTTAATGGGAAAAAAAAGATTGATTCAGTATTCTTCCCAAACTAAATTACCTGTTGGTCAAGTACATTTCTTTATGTTAGACTATGATACCATGATGTCGTAAAGACAGATACTAATTCTAATTAAGGGTTAATAATGAAAGGTTTCAGGGTCCAGACAGGTCATATAGATGCATGAAGTGATAGGGAATAAGCCAGTATTAAGACTTTCAGGTCAGGTTCAGTGGTTCAGCCTGTAATCCTTGCACTTTGGGAGGCCAAGGTGAGTGAATTGCCTGAGCTCGCAGGTTCAAGACCCGCCTGGGCAACTTGGCGAGACCTCATCTCTGCAATAAATCAAAAAATCAGCCGGGCGTGGTAGTGTGCGCCTGTAGTTCAGGCTACTTGGAAGGCTGAGGTGGAAGGATTGCTGGAGACCAGTAGATCAAGGCTGCGGTGGCCGGAGCAGCCACTGCACTCCAGTCTGGATGATAGAGTGAGACTACAACTCAAAAAAAAAAAGATTTTCCATGCAAAGGTGTGCAGCTTTTAAATCTTACAAAATCTCACAACACAATAGCAAGGCGGGGCCACAATCCCAGTCCTGCTCTGCTGATAGAACTGTGTGCCTTGGGCTACATGTTCCCAGAGAAGGTGCTTCTTTTGAATTTCTAGAAAGGTATCACCAGGTCTAGTAGAAAATTGTTGGGGACCTTGGGGTAGGAATGGAGAAGACAGAGAGGTGTCAAAACTAGAACGCCTGCTGATCTGCTTAAAGTGTTTCAAATTCTAGATTACACACACACACACACACACACACACACACACACACACACACACACACACTGTGCTGGTTAAACAAGACACAACTGCAAATAGTATTTTGCAGTGACTGTCACCACTGGCTAAATAGCTAGGTTTTTCAGATGTATAATGCTACCAGCCAAAGCACTGGCAAACATCACTTGACTACTACCATCTACCTAATGACACCCTCAAGGTAGATCTGTCAGTTTTCAACTTTCTAAACAAGTAATTAATAAAGTATTTCCCATTTCACATAATGGTACCCTCCATGATTACTTTTGTAAAAATTAATTTAGCTAAATGTTCACTCATTATTTAAACATAATTATCTAGTTTCATTTTCTAATAGTTGTTTTTCTAATACTATTTGGAGTTCTGACACACAAATGCATATTATATGAATCCATAATTTCCTGTGATCATAAGTATTAGTATCCTCTTTCGTAAATCTCAGATTTCTTAGTATAATATTTTGAAGTCTCAAAAATTTGAGCAACTTTAAATTTTTAAATCAAAGAAGACTGCATAGTCCTAGATTGTAGGATTCCTAGAGTGTAAACTGTTTGATCCAATACTTTTTCCCATTGAATTAATTCTGCCATTAAATTCTCCCAATCAATACTTTCTTCTATTGGGAAAACAGTCATCAGTGGTTTTGTTTTGTTTAAATGGAAAAAGCAATGCTCTAAGTAAAGACCATCTATTTTTTCTTATTTTGGGAACCACTATTTTATGGTATGATTTAATCAACTCTTTAAGTACTTTTGTCAGTTCTGAAATGGAATTAAGATACCTAAGCAGTGTTAACCTTACAGAATTGTTTTGTGTATGATGGCTCTACATCTTGGTTTGTGCAGACACTGTCTTAATGATATAAACATAATAATACCCTCTTTTACAAATAAAAATGTCATGCTTATGGTCTGAATAGAAAATTATAAGGACACTAATTATAAGGATTAAATTTAGATATAAAAAATATGAAAGTGCTTCAAAAGTCATTAGAACTATAAAAAAGTATGATTGTGTTCATTTTTATTTTCTCTTATATTCTGATTGGTGCTTAAATTTGTTGTTCTGGTCATAAAAATAATGCACATTTATTGTCATCAAATTATAAAATAAATGAAATGTATTCAAAAAATCAATTTTAACTTTGGACCTATGTATATACCTAAAGCCAATCATAGCCCAGTGTACTTATTTCAGTCTTTTAGCTTTCCATATATATTCCTTGCATAGTTTCCATCATAGCCTGGCAGTTCATGGTCCAGCTTCTGGAAGAGATTTTAGACTGCCTGGATCCTACTACATGTCCACCATTTAGCATCAGGTGACGAGCACACTACTTTTTTGTGCCTCCATTTCCTCATCTGTAAATGGGAAAATAATATTATCCACTTCATAAGTTATTGTGAAGCTTGAAGAAAAAAGAATTCAACATGTATTTAAAAGTATGTTATAATCAGTATGACAATTACTAAATACATCTTATTTATACACTATTCTGGGCATTTTCTCCTGGCATTAAAAATTAATCAAATCCATAATTTTGATAACTATACAAAGTGAACATCATATGAATATATGATGTAACTATCATTGTTAAAAGGCCTTAGTAAACACATTTATAGATATTTGCCTATGCACTTTATTATTTTAAAAATAAACTAACAGAATTAGAATTACTGAGCACAAATAACATAAGTTGTTAAGATTATTACTACATGTTGGCAAATAGCTTTCCAAAATGATTGTTCTACTTGTTATCTTCCCTTACAGTCTGTGGTAGTTCCCAGAAGATAAGTGTTTAACAATTTATCTTTCATTTTTAATAGTTTGAATTATATAACTGGATGATAGTACAGAGGTTTATGAGTATCATGCCTTTATTTATAGACAGTGTTTTTATTGTTATAAAGTAACTGTTTTTATTCTAACTCTTTTCACCTAGGCTTCCAATACGTATTATTAATCATGTTCTCTTTGCTTTTATTCTTTGTGCTTGTTGCATTTGTTGATAAATCATTATCTACATTTTAACTTTCAACATAGTTATATTATAGATTTCTTCTAAACAACTCCCCCCCCCGATCTTATATTTAGCCTTGCTCCTTTTATATTATTTGGTCTTCACTATTTCTTTTCTACCTGTAGGATTTTCGTAGAGTTTTTTTTTCTGTGATAATTTGGGTGATACAAACATTTAAGTCTCCTAATGGCTACTGTCAACTTCTGCTTAAACTCTATCACATTCTAAAACCAATATTGAGCTAATAAAATTGAAATGACATCTACTCTATGAAAATTCTCTATGCCTTAATCCATTCTGCTAATATATACATGGATTCAGTTTTAGTTAATCAGTGTTGTGAACACTGCTTTTTTGTTTATTTGCATATTATGGATCATTTCTCTTGAAGAAAAAAAATTGTAATTTTTATATACTTTTTAAAACCATTATTTAAAACTATCTTTCTGCATTTAACTGTGTTTGATGTTTGCTAGACTATCTTGTCACAATTTCTTCTTTATGATTTGCTTTTCACTTTTAATTGTTCTTATACAAGACAATTTATTTATAGTGTATGACATATATATGTATGCAGATTTGAAGATATTTTTGTAGTCTTCTTATTTTAAGAAAACTTAACTAAATAAAGACATTATGTCAGAGCCTTCTTCCTTCAGAGTTCTTATTTACTTTTTTTCTAATATTAATGTTGCTAAAAAAAGGCTTCACGTGTATTATATTTCTTTTTGGTAAACATTTCTTTTTGAAAGTTTTTAGTATTATCTAACTGAAAGTTTTAAAACACAATCAGAACATATTTATGGTTATGAATATGTAGATACACGCATTTATATGCAATGCACATATATATGCAGATATAACATATTATATATGTAGATCATATAAATATGAACATTTTTGCAAAATATTTTATATATAGAGAGAAATATGTACTATAGAGAGAGACAGACAATGGCTCTTTCATTAAATTTGTCAGAGATATAATGCATTTCTCCATTTTCTGAATGTGGATTGTGTTGCATCTTACAGTTACCTTCAATTATTCGGGTCATTATGTCTTCTATAGAGGTCATATGCTATATATGAGCCACTTTTCACCTTTACTACTTTATGCATATGTCTTGATTACACTTCAGAACATGGGTAAGGCAATTCCTTCTCTGTGCAACAATAGATGGCTTTTTGCCGTGCTTCCATACGGAACAACTTGGGTATGTTTTCATTATAATAAGTGTCATATACTATAAATAAATTGTCTTGTATAAGAACAATTAAAAGTGAAAAGCAAATCACTTTAATTATTTTCTGTCTCTCTCTAGTTAAAACTTGAGTCCCTATGGATAGAGACTTTTGCTTATTCATCTTTTTATCCCAACTTTTGAATATAGAACACCCTAGGAAATTTACATGTGAATTCACTGAATATATTGATTATACAATGACTTAAATGTTGTTTTCCTCATCTCAGAAATACCATGTATTTATTGCTTTGAATTAAAATTATATGATGTTTTAATTTATCTTGTCCTCCTATGTTAGACTCTAATTGTCTTGAGGGAAGGAAATATGTCACCAATCTCAGAATGATATAATAAATAACCAATGAATATTTATTGAATGAATGAATATAATCAGTGTGTGAATTACTAAATGATAAAAACTCTCAGATTTTTTAAAGTCAGCTTTTCAATGTCATCCTATTCATTCATTTATTTATTCATCATGTGACAAATGTTGAACATATGTTATGAGTCTATTCTTTTATATTTATATATTCTGTTTTTCATGTTTTTTCAGAAGCTCTTCATGATGTTTTGTCAAGATCTGTCTCAATACCATATTAAATGTTTGAGAGTATTGCATCATACACCTTTACTATATATTTCAATTTTTCCTAGCTATGTTTTATACATTTTTATATTTTATATTTTATTTTTTATTTCTAGCACATTTGGTTTCTCAAGAATTTTTCAATTATTTTTCTCATGTATCAGTTGATACTATATTTATTTATTTATTTAAGACCAAAGAATGTTTTGGCATCTGCCTCTGAGCTACATAATCGTTTACCTCTGTCGTTAGCATCTCATCATTTCTTTTTTTTTTTTTTTTGAGTTGGAGTCTCACTCTGTCCCCCAGACTGGAGTGCAGTGGCTGCTCCCGGCCACCGCAGCCTCGACCTGCCGGGCTCCGACGATCCTTCCGCCTCAACCTTCCGAGTAGCCGGAATTACAGGCATGTGCTACCACGCCTGGCTGATTTTTTGATTTATTGTAGAGATGAGGTCTCACTGCCCAGGCGGGTCTCGAACCTGCGGACACAGGCAATCCACTCACCTAGCCTCCCAAAGGCACGGGATTACAGGCTGAGCCACCGAGCCCGGCCATGTTTCTTATGTTTTAAGGAATTTGCAGTAATAATCTGTTTGACAAGTGTACCAGACACTTTCTCAAGTAGGAACAAAATTAACTTTTCAAGCTAGGTTTAAAAATATTAGTTCTAAATGAAGTTAACTTACTTAAAGTTAAAAAAGAATTTAAATTCTTTTTTTAAAAAGAAGTCGGCACAAATCTATGAAAATTCTCTTTATACTGTCTTATTGACATTGACTAACAAAATATCCACAGGATGTTAGTGGATTAAAAAAGAAGCAATACAATTTTCCATTATAAAACAGTTTCCAAAGAAAAGAGTTATTTAATTACATATTGTTTTGACTTAATATCAGGAAGACATACCAGTCTTGAACAAAGAACATAAGTGGTGCTTCTCCAATGAATATCTGTGTGATGATAATGAGAAACCACACTGTATATTATGTTTCAGTCTTCAGCACAATGTGGAGTCTCTCTATCTATCTCTCAGTCTTAGCACAATGTGGAGTTTGCTGTAAAAACATTATTCCCAGTAATGATTTGCCCTCAACCAAATGACCCATAAAGTATAGTTTTCCTTGAAGTATATTGACTATTCCTCATAGAAGAAATGGCATCCCTGATAGAACTGTTTGAGGGAATTGAGAAATAGAGAGCATAAGGAAAAAACTATATTAAATGCTGACATATTTGAGAGATGATTCTTTCATTAAACTGACTACCTATACACTAGTGAACTGCTTATGTCTCTATTTATTCATATACCTATTCTTCCTGAATAATTGGTAAACCCAGGTTTCTCACTCAAGTCAATATGGAGAATGAATAGTGGGTACAGAAATTTTTTTTTCAACAGAGTAGTTTTCTGCTAGCTATCAATGAGAGGTTAAAGACTCATTTTCCTCACTTACTTTACCGCTTCAAATGTTGAATATTGAAATAAAAAGTAGAGATTCTTACTTGCATTACTGTCCAATAATCGTGGCATCAAAGTTTAATAACTGTTTTCTTCCATTGAACTATATGTTAAAAGGACAGCACTTAAGCATTGACACATGAGCTTGCAAAAACAATAAAATATTTTAACAGCAATACCTATGTGCTGCCTGCCAGTAAAAATTCAGAATCCACAGCAATTGTCTGGGAAATGAATGACCTTCATACATAAAGTTAACAGGACTACAAGGACAGTGCAAAAAGCACTTCAGTGATCAGTTTCCTGAAACTGTCTTTCCACCAGTGTACACAGAGTCTGGAATTTCACCATTTGAGAGCTGTAATGCTAATACAATTATGATAAATCAATAAGTATATAGTCATCTCATGGAAAGGATGACAAATCTAGACACTGATTCTTCAACATTTAAGATTTTTTTTATTTTTGTCTATGGCAAATTTGGCCCTACACTTAATCAAAGAGTTAAGAGACAGGTGGTGATTTATTATTATTATTATTATTTTATTTTTTTAGAAAGCAGGATTTATTGAGAGAACAGAAAAGCTCCCATAATGGGAGAGGACCCAAATGGGTTGCCCAGTTTTGGTTTTTTAAATAAAATTTGAATCAAGGCTTTTGGCACCCTCCCCTACCTTGGGGAGGTTAATCACCTCTCTCTTCTCTCTCTAATTTACCTTCTAAATAAATGATATTTTCCAATCTAAAAAAAATGTTGAATCAATGAATTAAATGTTCTAAAATATGACAACATGATAACATTCAGTAAGGGTTTTTTTTTCTGCAGATAAAAATGTGTAGCTCAGATTATGTTTTGTACACATATTTTAGTTAAAATTTAATAGTTTAAAAAACAATATTTGGTATTCTTTATAAGCCAAAGCAAGAAATTGTGTGTCTTCAAATAAGGCAATATAACTGATTTCTAAACATAAACATCCTAAAAGTTTAAACTACCAAGTAAAATAATAACTATAAACACACTGACACACAAAAATGTCAGTACAGTTCTGAAAAAGGCCTTTAATGAATTCTACATATGAGTTAAACAAATTAAATGGTTAACATTTCAAAGAAAGACAATAAGCTTGGATTCTTTTTCAGAATGCATTTTTGTTTTTTAAGAGGCAGACAACACATTTTTACTAACTAAAACACGTTTTTACTAACTGGTTACCACCACTAGCATTGCTTCCCTATAGGGAGGCAAAAGAAACCTCAGTTCCTGGGAAAGTTGGGGGGCATTGTTGCCATGGAAACAAGGTATATGAACCAAATGCCATCAAAGAGAGGAAGATAAAAACTGCTACGCTTCAGGTATCTAGAATTCTATCAGCAAAACAGCTCTCACCTATGTAGGGTGGATTTTCAAATTTAGATAAATTTTGAAGACTGTAAATTCCATTCAGACACTTTTTTCATAGGGAGTTAATGAGTACTAGACTTCACAGTCAAGAGAAAGGTCAATAGTAAAGATTTCTACAGAAATTGCCACTTTTTCTTAAAAATATATGCTCTATAAAATTTATTCAAGAAGCCCGTTGGAATATATTCTAATTCTAGAACATACATGACTGTAAACTCAGAAAGGCAGAGTTTTACAATCAATTCTTATTCTCCTCATATGTTATTAAAATATTTGGGTTTTCAGCAAAAAGTATATGGATTATTAATACTAGTTTTTGCATTGTTGGGTACAAATGCAAAAAGTGAATATTCAGAGAGTATAGGTGTCAAAAGTTGAAATGAAACTTCATTTGAAAGGAAAATACAACAAATTTAAACTTTTTGGAAGTTTGTATATATGGACTACATTGCTTTATATTACTATAAATTTCATTCATATCACTTACATATTTTTATATTTATATTATTTATAAATTATTAGCATTATAGATATTGACAAACATATATTTCACAAGATGTCTTCTTACAGTTTTCTTTTTCAAGATTTTGCCTAAGGATACACATGTTAGAGGCTGACTTTATTACAAAAACATGTTGAATCAAACATAGTGTATTTTTTTTCATGGTTCCAAACACTTCTAGATTACTCAGCACTGTCTCTGACTAAAGAAATTTTCTGGTTTTACCCTTATTTTTTCCCCCAAATTAAGGAAATATTAATACATTAAGACAGTTTTAATAAGGATCCTTTCTGTTTAGGAGATAGGGAATTACGCTATCTAATGTCTATTTTAATATAAATGTCACACTCAAAAGGGTATTAGCAAAATTATCAGAACAAATAGCAAATGTTGATGCTAAAGAAAAAATAAGTATCCAATAATTCTTTTAGTTTATACCTCCACTACAAAGCAGATATTCTGTAGTACAATAAAAATTCATTTGTATAACCAAGAAGGTATAATAGTAAGAGACTGATCTTTCTCCTTTAAAAACACATGAAGTACATTGTAGTCACACAAAACATTTATAAGAAAACTCAGTCATGTGTTAAGATTAAGGGATTTTAGCACTGCATTGTCGTTTATTGAGCAATTATTTTCTAAATGTAAGTAGTTATTTTTTCCAAAATATCCTCTAGTTAGCTCATCTTGCAATGGAAATGCACCGTTATCATGCAGTGTCAAAAATTCAGTCCTTAACCTATTTTGTGTGAAACCTTCCAACTCTTTTTGCTATAAACCAAATTCTTCTGAATTTATTCAAAGCAACTTCTAAATATTTCTGTAACATCCCATTAGTTGTGGGTTTTCTACATCTGAAACTAGTCTTTCCTAAGCACATAACTAAGCTTCAAAGAACTATGTAAGATTAAACCATTTTCCCTTTCTGTGTTTTTAAATTTTTATTTTTATTTTTTTTAATTTTTTACTTTTTTTTGAGTTGGAGTCTCACTCAGTTGCCCAGACTGGAGTGCAGTGGTCACTTCCGGCCACCGCAGCCTCGCCTGCTGGTAAATTTTTATTTTATTTTTGTTTCAAGGAGTACATGTGAAGATTTGTTACATAGATACATTGCATGATGGCGAGGGTTGGGTTTCCAATGAGTTCCCTTATCCCTGGTGGTAAGCATGGTAAATTACAAACCAAAAAAAAACACTAATTTCATTATCCATTATAAAAATACTAACATATTTCCTCATAAATCAACTCTTCTTGAAACATTATTTTTTCCTATTTCTTCTTCACCCTCCAAATGACTTCAGTAATTTCACTGATGGATTGAGTATACGAAAGGATGGTGACCAGATCATATATGACAGTAGAATATTGACCCAGAAACTCTGGAGCAAGTATCCCTGGAAGTCAAACCATAACCTCTGCAAAAATATGCTCCAAACAATCAGGATCTGCTTTATAATTACCAGTTTTCCTATTTTTTGCCACTCTTCCAACTCAGGATGAACCAGAAAAAGCCAAATACACACTTTAAATCCATGACCAAAGGTATTCTTTTTATTTTTTATTTATTTTTTATTTAGCCCACCTCCAATGTTCTCATGCCATCCATTTCCACTCAGAACAACCCCGAGGCCATCCTTTATTTCCCACCATAAAGCTTTCCCACTCCCTTGCCTGTCTGTGGATCTCTGCTTAATGCATGTGATAGTGGCTGGCTCCCTTCCTACCATAAGTCTTTAATAGTAATTTGTTCATATTTGGGTGGGTTTTATTTCTACACTATCAACTTACCAAAAAAAGAGAAGGAAAATTTAAAAATAGAATGATTTTTACTCTTTGATGTCATATTGAAGGGTCAGAAAGTCTTAAACTGTACCACGGAGGCAGCCAGACTTGCCTTTGGTACAATATGCATCCTTGTAAATTTTGAACCATTTCCTGAACTCTAAAATCCTTTATCCCTTGAAACCTTTACCCACAATTCTGGCCTACTTACTCTTTGACTATTGTATTTCTCTATTCTCACTTTTGAGGTATAGAGAAAAGCTGGAAAAAGTGACAACCTGTGCTAGAGAAAAATAACTCTTCATCAGACACTTGAGTAAGCATTCTATGTGAAATATCGCTTATGATTCTTATAATGATCCTTCATTCATTTAACAGTCAATACAAATTTTTTGAGGACATACTTTTTGCCAGACACTGCAAGGTCTTAATTCGTAACAGTGGAAAAGGAAGCATATTTTTGGCCTCCCGATAGGACTTGAATTCTGGCTAGAGAGATAGCTCTTTTGACAAAGTTTACATAAATACATAACTACACATTTTGATAAGAGCCAGGAAAAAAAAGTACAGGGCACAATGAGAGACTTCAATTTGATTATTGACTTAGAGGAGGCATAGGTAAGGAATTAATATTTAAGATGAGATCCTCAGCATGTGTTGGGAGCCGACCATGGAGGCCCACTGAGCGTTAGGGATCAGGAAAGGCCCTTGACCCCAAGACCACTGGGATGCGTTCGGGAGCTATTGACCCCATTTCCTCCTCCTTTCTACTCAGCACTAACCAGATTAAGCTCCTGTGAGCTCAAAACATAGAAACTCTGAGAACACAAGCTAACTTTAGAAGCGCATTGATCCCATTCTTCCACAAACTGCAGTTTTGGCTTTCACACAACTTATAATTCAAACTTGTGTCACATGTAAGAGCCTTAGTATTGGCCACAGGCTTCTGGGTCATGATCTTAGGATTTATTGAAGGTGTAAATTGTAGAATACACTTGCCAGAGACCAGCTCCAGCCGGGTTCAGGGTACCCCAAAGGTACCCAAAGGTGGAGACGGCATCGGCGATTGTGGCGATTGTGGGGAAGAAGAGAGAAAGAGAGAGAGAAAGAAAGAGACTGGACTCTGGTCTAGTGCAGAAGCGATGTGTGTCATTGGGAATTACAACAGGTCTTTTATACACAAAGTCAGATGTGGGAGGGGCATCCCCCACTCACCAGAAATCTTAATCCATGAAAACTTAATCAATGATTGCCTTTAAACCCTTTTCATATGATAATCTTAAAATCCCATAACAAAGGATAACCTAATCAGTGACTGATATATTCTATAAACCTTTTTCATCCTAAGCTGATTGATTTATGCCAAGTTAAACAATTCTATAGAAGCTTAAGTATTTACTTTACAAACGAAAGTGGCCCATCCCAGAATGTTTGGAATGTGGTCCAATCCAAAGTTCACAGTGGGCTACCTGCAAGTAACCCAGCCACATTCTTTCAACAAAATGGCTGTCTTCTAAAACTATATTCTACAATTTACACCTTCACTAATCCTAAGATCATGACCCAGAAGCCTGTGACCAATACTAAGGCTCTTAGATGTGACCCGAGATTGAATTATAAGTTGTGTGAAAGCCAAAACTGCAGTTTGTGGAGGAATGGAAGCAATGAGCTTCTAAAGTTAGCTTGTGTTCATCCCGGTCTCAGAGTTTTTATGTTTTGAGCTCACAGGAGCTTAATCTGGTTAGTGTTGAGTAGAAAGGGGGAGGAAATGGGGTCAATAGCTCCCGAATGCATCCTAGTAGTCTCAGGGTCAATAGCCTTTCCTGATCCCTAACGCTCAGTGGGCCTCCATGGCCAGCTCCCAACATCTCCCCCTTTTTATTTTTTAGCACAAAACCATGAAACTCCATATTGCTCTTTTTTAGCACTCTGAAGATGATTGGGAGTAAACACAGCAACAAAAGAATCACTGCTCCGCAAATTCCCACATTGATGAGTATAGACATCAATGATTGTTGCCTGAATTTCTTGATGTAATTTACTAAGGTCTATACTCAGGTCTGAATGCTTCCAAATTCCAAGTTACTTTGTCCCAAGTATGAACAGATTTAAACTCAGAGTGACATTAGAGAACCAATTTCTTTTTTAAGGTCACAAGTGCTTGCCCTACTGCTAAAACTCCTTCCTCCAAAGCACTAACCTTACTTTCCAACTTCTGGTCTATGATTTCCTGAATAGCTATGGCAATAGAAACGTTTTTATACAGCCAATCAGCAAACGTAGTTGTATGAACTTCCCTAGATTAAGCTTCTATAGAATTGTTTAACTTGGCATGAATCAATCAGTTTAGGATGAAAAAGGTTTATAGAATATGTCAGTCACAGATTAGGTTATCCTTTGTATGGGATTTTAAGATTATCATATGAAAAGGGTTTAAAGGCAATCATTGATTAAGTTTTCATGGATTAAGGTTTCTGGTGGGTGGGGGATGCCCCTCCCACATATGACTTTGTGTATAAAAGACCCGTTGTAATTCCCAATAACACACATCGCTTCTGCTCTAGACTGGAGTCCAGTCTCTCTCTCTCTCTCTCTCTTTTCTTTCTCTCTCTCTCTCTCTCTCTCTCTCTCTCTCTCTCTCTCTCTCTCTCTCTTTCTCTTCTTCCCCCCAATCGCTGACGCCATCTCCACCTTTGGGGTACCCTGAACCCGGCTAGAGCTGGTCTCCGGCAAACATGAGTAAGAATTTGCCAGGCAAAAGAGCTAGAAATGGGTATTCCAGGTTGAGAAAATGCTCCCTATCATTATTTTCCAAAAAATTTTGTTTCTGTGTGTAAATGAGACAAAAACCATGAAGCATTAAAAAAAAAAATCCAAGAAGATGATGAGAGGTAGCCAGTGCTTTGGATTTTACTCAAAACACAGTGAGAATCTATGGAAGAGTTTAAGCAGAGAAATAATATGGATCCATTTTCTTTTAAAAAACTTAGTGGTTTAGGGAATGGATGGCAAGAGAAAACAGAACAGAGAGGCTTGTAGGGACTCCAACCCAGTTGTCTGGGTGAAAGGTACCCTGGCTATGATTGCAGCAATGGATGTGGCAAGAAAAGGATGGATTCTAAACATAGTTTGAAAGAATACACAACATGGACTTTGAAATGCCCAGAATAATTCAAGCTGGGAAAACTACTTATTCTGAATTTTCTTTTACAATTGTGGCATATTCGCTACCAAACTTTTAAACATAAAAACTGTCCTATTACTGCCTGAGGTAGACAGAGTTTTTAATGGCACTGTCTTTACCCCTTACTCCCCTTTTCTACTACAGTGAAGACACTGCTATAGACCCAGAAAGCTGTTTGGACAGATGTGACTGGCTGTATATGTGGTGCTGGTGTTCTTTTTTGACCATAGCTAATTGGGCTGGGTGCCAACCAGGGTCACTCAGAATAAAATAAAGTATTCATTGGATCTATGAGCACCATCTAAGTGCAAAGGATGCTCATAGTAGCACCTCAAGTCCAGGCTTAGATTCCTGAGCATAGCCCACTTTCCTCTGTTCAACAGAAGCATACTTGTTTCTTTCCAGTATGTCTGCCTCAAAGTTGTAAACATCACAAGCATGAACTTTCTTTCTATAAAAAACTTTAATCCTAAAGTTTATGCTTATAAAATGATTTAAATCTTATCATTTCAATGACATAAAAAGTAATATTCTTTTCTGCAGTGATTACTGCCCAAAGTTATAACTATGTTAGTCTAATGAGTATAGTTATTTCTGGCAGGTGTCTTTACTAGACTATAACTTTCGTGAAGGCATAAAATAGATGTTAATTTCAGATCACTAAATGAATGTGCTAATCAAAGACAGCCAAGACAGAACAAAGAAAAAGCAATAGGCATGAGAAGAAAAACAAAGCTTTTACATGTTTTCTTTGTTCATCTTTACCAACCAGTCTTGATAAAACAGAACTGTTAAATTTTAACACTGAAAATTACTAGCTTAAGTTTCTATCAAGATGATACTTTCAAGTTCTCTTAGAAGTCATGATATCCTTATTCCAGACTGTCCAAGAGGGAAGTCCTTTGCATTCACATTTTTTGAGATGAGGAACTTGGCACATAGGCGTTGTGTGGAGGGTGAAGTTCACACACTTAGTTGTGATGGAATTGGAATTGAAAGTCAAGCCTCCTGATCACCAGCTATTGGTCCTGTTAAACTGTGAACTCTATCAAGGTAGAGACTCTGTCTTTTCCATCAGTAGGTTGGTTACTATACTTTTCAGAGGAAAAAAAAATCAACACATCTCAGTCTTCTGGTCAGATACTGCTATTGCACCATGATTTAGCTGAAGGCACTGCGTTTTAGAGAGATTAAAAAACTTGTGAATAAATAGTAAATGGTAAAATGAGAACTTAAGCCCAATTCTGTCTAAATCTAGACCTTGAACTCTTAACTATTCTATTAAATTTAAGACCTTTTGCTACTTAGCAGCATTTTATTCCTACTAAGTCAAAATCAAGTCTGATGAAATTGCACTTCCAGTTATATGTAAGATCTGATTAATCATTAAATCTACCTCTGTATTTTAGTTGATGACTTCATGTATCAATTTTTTTTTTTAGTTGGAGTCTCACTCTGTCACCAGGCTGGAGTGCAGTGGTATGCTCATGGCCACCCCAGCATCTACATGCTGGGCTCAGGCGATCCAAGTATCAGCCTTCCAAGTAGCTGGAACTACAGGTGTTGGCTACCATACTCAGCTAAATTTTTTATTTACCCTAGAGATGAGGTCTTGCCAAGTTGCCCAGGCTGTTCTTGAACCCGTGGACTCAGGTAATTCTCCCACCTTGGCCCCTCAAAGTGCTGGGATTACAGGCTTCAGCCACTGATTCTAGCCATGTACCAATTTTTAAAGATATTAAAAACATTTGATGTGAACTCTTTGTGTTTCCTTTCTCTGAAAGTCACCTTCACCCATCCTCAGTACCATATCTGTCTTTTAGGGGGAAGATTTATGCCCATTTCATTCTACTATTAATTTTCCATTCTTTGATCTGTGCCTTTATCACTGGTATCTCCCCCTTTTTGCTACTTGGCTTCTCCTTTTCTCTTTAAAGTATAGTTCCGATACTCTACTAGTCTTTGAACTAATGACACTGCTGATAGTCCAGTTAACAGTTAACACCTTCTGTCACAAACTGTTCATTCATCTCTGCTTCCACTTAGAATATTTCTAAACTCATGGCATCATACTAAAATTACTCCAGACCATAGTATCTTTCCAAGCAATCCATCATTCTCCAGTCTGTTTTTTCTTTGAACTCATGTAATATACTAATACATTGCAAATACTAATTAATACCTCTTTTTTGGCGACAGAGTCTTGCTGTGTTGCTCAGGAATGCAGTGGCATAATCACGGCTCACTGCAGCCTCCAACTGGACTCAAGTCATCTTCCTGCCTCAATCTCTTGAGTAGCTAAAACTACAAGCATGCACAACCATGCTTTCCCACCTTCCCCCTCCACCACCCCAAAGAGTCAGGGCAGGATGGTCTCAAACTCTTGGGCTCAAATGACCCTCCTGCCTCAGCCTCCCAAAGTGCTGGGATTACATGCATGAGCCTCTGTGCTTGGATCATTGCAAACATATTGATGTAACATTCATTTTATGACTCAAATGTAGCATTTTTATCTCAATCTCCCTCTTCTGCTTTTTGTGTGTCCATATGCGCATGTGCGTTTGTATTATGATCAAGTCAAGCCCTATTCTATTTCTTTCCCCATACTGTTACCACTTTTTGAAATGACTTAATTTCTATTAATCAATAATTCCTCATTATTCAAAAGCTAATTCTGAGTACCCCATCTACTGTGACTCTTTATTAAGTATATCTTTCATCAGAAAGTCTATCTTTCATTGCTCTTTTGAAGGCTTGTAACAGATAGTTTTTTTGTATTTATTCACAAATATGTATTATCTGATTACTCTGTATGAAAGGTACCTTGGGGATGCAGACTGTGTGTAATTAATTTAGCAAAACACATTTTCAGAGTTTAGAAAAGAATACATAATTCCCTGTAGTTCTAGCTACTTGGAAGGCAGAAGGATCGCCGGAGCCCATCAGGTTGAGGCTGCGGTGGCCGGGAGCGGCCACTGCACTCCAGTCTGGGTGACAGAGTGAGACTCCAACTCAAAAAAAAAAAAAAGAATACATAATTCTTACGATATTTCAGGACAATAAGCATGATTCATACTGTTTTACCTTGCATAACAGTGTGGTAGATTATCACACCTACTTGGTAACCATCGTATCAGGTCTTTCTATAATCTGCATTAGAGCCTAGAGAATATCTTTATTTTGCCTCCAAGACAGCACTGGATATTTGATAATATAAAAAGCGTAGTGCGGAAGGATCGCCGGAGCCCAGCAAGCGAGGCTGCGGTGGCCGGAAGCGGCCACTGCACTCCAGTCTGGGCAACCGAGTGAGACTCCAACTCAAAAATAAAAAAAAAGCATAGTCATTTTTATGCTGATGTGTTGGGGTGTCAGTAATGGCCAGAGCTCATTCTTGTGATTTGGATATTTTTAAAAAACAAGCAATAAAAACAACGACATAAGAAAAAAAAGGTAATTGCAACTGCAGCAAACAATGAGATAAATCCCTTAGGAGCTAACTAAACTCCACCATTATCAACTTCGGGCTTGGATATAGACTAATGACTTTATCCCTTGGGAGCAAGGTAGTTTAGACTGCCTCATGAATATTTGGGTTTCCATTTATTATAAAATAGTCCTGACTTTGCACGGTCTTGACAAAGGTTACAGTCTGAAACGCTCAGAGGGAGGAGGTAACAGATCTATCAGTTTGAATCACCAGCTGGTCATAATGTACTTGAACTGTCTTAGTGACATTATCAAAAATGTATTTTCTCTCTCTTTTAGATTATGTAAGTCAGCACTTAAATATGCTGTTATCTCTCCGGCTGAAAGAGCCTTTCTTCGGACCCAGCCTTCCTCTTCAGTTTCCATCTACAAATAATGCTTCATGCTTAATTCCTAGGTAAAATATAAGATACCTCCTTTTTGTCTTTAAATCAATGTTATGTCAGTGAAATATAATTTTTCTCAAGTTCTTATTAAAATATTTCTTTTATCTGCTATTGTCAATGAACCTATCAGAAGAATATCTAAATGCATGCATTATGTATATAAGCAAACTCACACTAAAATGTTCTTAAAGTATGCACATACCCAACTTTTTTTGGTAAGTCACCTCAGTTCCAAGAAATAGAATCAAGTAAGATAAATTTAGCAGTATATTGCATTTATGTACATACCTAATTAATTTTGCATACATTAATGAAAATATTTTACTTGAATATGTCTCAACAATGGCAACATGCTTCTATATTTAATTTTTTTATCTCCTACTCTAATTTGGAACTCCATGCAAGCATAAGTGATTAGAAGTTGTATATACAAAGACCCATATTAAGTCAAATATTTTCTAACTGCTATGTTAATTCTTAACTAATTAAGATTATATGCATTTCAAAACATCAGAAAAACCTGGTGAGAAAATAAAATATTTATACTGTCTTAAGACACCCTTTGTTCTTGAATCCTAATTGTCAATTATTATTTTTAATATGGTCAATTATTTTCACTATAAATTGAAGAGTTATTATTTAGAATTCTCAATAAAGTTAAATGTCAATGAAATGTTACTTCAACAGAGAATATTTCTTTCTTTTTGGGGATATGTTTCATTTAACAACTGAAGCAAGTTAATTAAGTTGAATGCCTCAAATACCTTTTCTAGTCCTTCTTCCTTGAGACTGATCACATCCAAATCAAAATCTGTTCGTAAGCCATTGGTTTTGTTGAAAGTTATTCTGCCTGTGAGGCCTTCCCAATGTGCCTATGGGAACAGGAAATAAAACAGATAATAAATCAATGAATGAAAAGAAGATAAAACAGTTTTTCACAAAAAAATTATTTTCATTACTTTTTTATAACTTTACATTGCTACAGATTTTAAAATATTTTTATTCTCTTCTGAAATTTGAAGAATATGTTTCTAAATGAATTATCTTAACTTCAGTAAAATGTATTGTACAATCTTCATTTTATACAATGCATTTTTCCAGTTATAACTTTCTTTTCTATGATAAATCTGATGATTATATTTTAAACAGGGTACCTTTTTTAGTAAAGTAAGAAGAACTTAGATACCTGTTATGATATTTGAAATATTAAATATCTCAATGGAGGTTTCAAATAGAACTACTGTTACATACCACTTCTAAATTCATAATAACATTAAAAGAAAATTATTTTATTACAATAAAAGAAACTGAATCCAGGAAAACTATGTAATCCTACTTCAGTTACACACATTCCTCCTAGAATAATTATTATTTTATTTTTCCCTAAGTAAGACTGGGAAAAATGAATTATAATGATTTCATATCAAACTGTATTTCCTGTAGAAGGAGTTCTCCATGTAGAAGGAGTTCTCCATTTAGAAGAAGGCAGGAATATAACAATCTAACTATATAGTGTATTCATCTCATAAAGATAAGCACACATCTGGATTTTGTTTAATATAAAAAGTTTTTGTATTCTCTTTGTTACTTCACCAAAATTAGATGTTTTCCATTATTGTCACTGGGAAATGGCCTGGAAAAAGTTATATATATAAATTTTAAATAATGTAATGAATACTCACAATTATAACGTTTAAAATCATATATACCAAGACCCAAAAGAAGTAAATCCCAATAGATTAAGGATAAAACTCAATAAACACTACAGATTAATATTACTATTACTGAATGTCTTAGATTTCATATGTTTTTAGTATGTATGTGCAGAAATTCCAAGAGAGTTTTAGGATAATAAATTACAAATGAATAGAAAAATCATAATCTCTCTCTCTATATATATATTTCAAATGCTGTTACTAAAGTTAAACATGTGTTTACTGGTCTCTAATAAAAAAAATAAAATCAGTTTTAATCCAAGTTCTTCAAAAGAGAGGTTCAGGTCGTTAACAAAAATGCACAATAGTGAGAAAATAGACAATAGGATCAAGAAATACAGGAAAAGAAGTGTAGAACAATAAAGGCAAATTCAGGCTAGAGAAAACATAAAGACATGTGCACCAGGTGAAACTGTACCGCTAATAATTGCACGACAAATTTAATTCTGCACTTCCTAGCAACCAAAGCAAGAAGAAAATATGATGAAAACACAATACACAGTGTCTATAATTTCAAACATACCAGCTGCTCAGGAGAAACAGCTTTTCCTGGTACTGAGACCTGAGAGAAATTTCTCCTGTTGGTCCTCATAAGGGGGACACTGTGTGATTTAGTGGACAAGGTTCTCAATTACACCCTACAATAAATACAATGGGGAATGTCACATTACTGCTTCTTTTAGGGATGCTTGTCACATGTCATGGTCTCAATACTCAAGTGCCGAGTTCAGAAAAATCAATTCTTCAGCTAGCCAGACCTGAAGACTATGGTTAAAGCTCTCTAATGCTCAGTGTAAAACCAGAAGTTAATGTTACAATGTGAGGCAACTAATAAACTTCATGTTCTTCACCTGAGAGGTTGATAGGAATTAGACAAGGAAAACTCAAAGATGTTCTTTGCCAAGGACCTCAGATTCATAATTATAATTCTATTTGTCTTTTGTTTTTATGATGAATAATTTATTACAAGATGAACTGATTATTTTAAGCCATGAATGAAACATCTTTATGGTAATAATACCTGCGATATTTCAAAGCAAAGATTAAGACTCAGTTAAATTTTAATCTATAAAAAGTATCCTACCTCATCAACAAGGGTACCTGTACAACGCATATGTGTATACCTAACCCTTAACTGTACCCCACAATTTTAAAATAAAAAATATGTATTTTTTTAAAAAGTATCCTAAGCCAACAAAGAACTTTTCTTCATGACAGAAAGAATATTAAGAATATACACATATATATATATTTATATGCATACATGTGTGTATGTGTATGTATATATACGTACACATACACACATGTATGCATATAAATTAAGAATTTTCTCTTTTATTCACTATGGACAAGCATCATCTATAATAGACGTAATCAGAAATTAAATATAACCATAAGAATGGTTGCATTATTAAATACAAAGTAAACTATTCATTTTGATAAGCTCACATATACAGTCTTACGTTAACTGTTAATGTAATTAAAATAATTAGACATTATATTTAGGAACCATTCATCTAAATAACTGCACTTTAAATATCATAAATTAGGTATAATTTTAGGGTAGTGCAAATGAACTTCATGTTAAAATTACATTTATATTTTGCTGTCTAAAACATAAACACTCTTTAAGCCTCTATATCTATATATAAATGTAAAATTACATATGTAAAAATTCAAAGTAAAAGATAACTATGTCATAAATCAAGCTTTCTTAGGTCACAGATTTTCATCTGTTAACACCATCACAAGTATTTTGATGGATATTCCATTATTTAAATGGAATTCTCCCCCTCCTTTTGTTTGACATTATTTAAATAAAATGTTAATTTTGCTTGTTTGGGGGAAGGAGGAACGTTTAATTTAAAGATAAAAGCGAAATGTCACCTGCCAGGAAAACTGCAATAAGTTCATTCATTTGGCTTGAGGAAAAAAGAGACAAAGCAGATGTTCTTCTCCTGACATACCTCTTTAATTAAACTCATAAAGCGAGTCCCGAAGCGCCAGGGTTTGTGTCGATTACACTGCAAGGAGCTGACTGTCATCTGGGGAAACTGTTGGACGGCCACAGACACCACATGCACAGCATCATACATTAGAGCAGCGTCAGTCTGAAAGGCAAGGAAAATAGTTGATTCAACATGTAAAACCTTTGGTGGGTGACTTGGAGGTAGAGAGAAGGAAGAGGCAAGGGAAATATATTAAATATATCTCATTTTTCTTTATATAAAGGAGAACATATTAGCTCTAACATGCTCATTCTATCTATCTGTCTATCTATCTATCTATCTGAGTTGGAGTCTCACTCTGTCACCCAGGCTGGAGTGCAGTGGCATGTTCATGGCCACCGCAGGTAGAGGAAATTCTTCCACTTCAGCCTCCCAAGTAGCTGAAACTACAAGCAAGCACCACAATGCCCAGCTAATTATTTTTATTTATTGCAAAAACAAGATCTCACCAAGTTGCCCAAGCTGGTCTGGTCCTGAACCTCTGGGCTCAGGCAGTCCTCTCACCTCTGCCTCCCAAAGTGCTGGGATTACAGGTTTAGCCACCATGCCCAGATCCAATACTGTGTTTTGGTTTTTTTTAAATTGAGGTCTCACCCTCACCCGGGCTGGAGTGCAGTGGCACACTCACGGCCACCGCAGCCTCTACCTTCTGGGCTCAGGCGATCCTTCCGCCTCAGCCTTCCAAGTAGCTGAAACAACAGATGCATGACACCAGGCCCAGCTAATTTGTGTGATCTATTTTAGAGATGAGGTCTTGCCAAGTTGCCCAGACTGGTCTCAAACCCCTGGGCTCAGGCAGTCCTCTCGTCTCGGCCTTCCAAAGTGCTGTGATTACAGACTTGAGCCACCACATTGGGTCATGTGAAGAAATTCTTTATTTCCTGTTCTTTACCCTCTCCACCTGTATCTTACTCTAACTTACACACACATACACAATGAATACAATTGCTAACATTTTGAATGGTTACATAAATTACATATTGGATATAAAAGTAAATAAGTAAACAGTTCCCTTGTATAAGAAGAAAAAAAGAGATTTGAAAGAAAATTCATTTAAAAAGCTTAAACACTAAAAGAGCTTTAATCTTTTAGCTTTAATAAGATATAAACGCTGATTTTTTTCTTCAACGCAAATTTTCAAAAGGTTCAGTCTCAGAAATGATGGTACAGTCTTGAATCTCAATACATGTATTAATCCCTTTTCAAGAAACTAAGCTTAATCTCTTGTACTGTTTCCTTTTTCCAAAATTTCCATATGAATAAAAGTTCATTTGGCTTCTCAAGTAAAACGAATATGAATTCTACTGTGTTTGCACCTGCTCAAATGACCAACCATTTTAGAGGTTGATGATAAAAAAAATGTTTATAAGTCATAACAAAACAGAGGCTCAGCAACTGTCAAGTGCTGTGTTAAATGGACCCTCACATTGTGTCTGAGGGATGGATGCCCAGCTTACTACCTACAGAAGTGGGCCACACTGACAGTGCTGGTAGCAATGAACTTTGGCCATCTGCTTGGCATGCTTTAGAATAAAAGCATATATTTTCTCTTCTCATTCACACAATTAGTGAGCTGTGAAATGAATTCCGAAATGAATAGGAACCCTGTAGATTATAGCGTTTGCCACAATACAATGCAAAATGAGTACACACAGTAGCTTTCAAGCAAATGGATCCTAAGGAGCTTTACCACATAAATGGAAGATGGCTAAAGAGCACAATGCAATGACAGAACATAATAATAATAGCATTTTATAGCTCATAAATCTCCAGGGAATATAACTCAGATTCATAACTTTCATTTGATAAACACCAGCTGACTCTTTTCACATTCTCTGATGGCTGCATGGTAAAAACAAGAGTAGTGGAGCTAATATAAGCATGCTTCATGAGTCTGAAGACTAGACAGATATATGTCTTTGGCCTGAATTCACATTCAGAGGACATATTTCAAATATTACACAGGTGGTCCAAAAGTAGGTTACCAAACTCTAAAAGGTACATTTTGAATTTTAAAAATATATCACTGTCAACAAGAGTACATAGAAATGGGCATTTTCAGAGACTACTGAAGGGAAGATGCAGGGTATCTTTGAAGTATACATACAAGGAAGGCTTAAAAATATCCATGTTCTTTTTAACCCAGTCATTCTCTTTCTGGATTTAGCTCTAAGAAAATCAGAGATAAGAACAAAGGCTACATACAATGTTTATGTATTTAAAAAAAAAAAGAAGAATAGAAATCCACTGAGTGAACAAATAGGAAAATGCTTAAATTCACAATGGCATTGTATATAACCACTAAAACCATGCATCAAAAAACATTCATTTAAAAGGAAAATTGCTTATAATATGGTGTTATGTTAAATTAAATTCAGAAAATGCATCACTGTATTTCCAGCACAAGTCACTATATACATATTTATGAGTACTATAATATATTCTATTTAATTTATTTTATTCTCAGAATAATGGCATAAAAGATGTTGCCATTTACAAATGGCAAAATCAAGGTTGAGGGAAGTGAAGTAATTAACTGTAGTCACACAGCTAAGAAGTGTAGAGTCCTAGTTTTTCTGTTCCAGAATAGCTTTTTAATCACCGCTTACTATATAAACAGCAAAAAAGGAAAGCACAGCATAATAAAAATGATTACTCCTGTGACTTAATAATGAGTAAAATTTTTCTTTCTTATTTCTCTTTATTTTCTATAGTTTTTGAAGACAAACATGCAATGTACAAGGAAGGCTACAAAAACCAGTGCAATCAACCCCAAGGTAAAATTTTAATCTGTTTTCACAAAAATAATTGAAAGAACACAAAATATGATATTTCTAGTTTCCTAGCTTCCATGAATATATCATTTCATGACTTATTGGCATATATGATCTTATGTGTCCTACATAAAATATGTAGTTTACATGAAGTTCAAAGCAATGCATGCCTACATCAAAAAAGTAGAAAGATCTCAAATAAAAAATCTAATGATGCATTTCAAGAAAATAAAAAAGCAGAAACAAATCAAGCTCAAAATTTGTAAAAGAAAAAAGATAATAAGAGTCAGAACAGAACTAAATGAAATAAAAAAAATAGAATTACTGAATCAAGTTGAATTTTAAAAAGCTTTAAAAAATTGAAAAATTTATAGCTAAACTAATGAGAAAAAAATAGAGGAGACACAAAGGGAATCAGAACTTAAAGATAAACGACATTTACAATTGAAAATGCAAAAATATAAAAATTCTCAAATATAGGCTAATTACCTGGGAAACTTAGAGGAAATGGAAAAACTTCTGAAAACATAAAACTTATCAAGATTAAATCAGAAAGAAGCAGAAAATCTGAACAAATAACAAGTAACAAAATTTAATCAATTTTTTAAAAGTTCCCCAACAAAGAAAATCCCATGATGGCTTTGCAGTCAATTCTATCAAGCATATAATAAAAAACTAACACCAATTCCCCTCAAATCACTTCAAAAAATAGAAAAAAAGGACTTATTTCTAATTCATGTTAAGAAGTCAGTACTACAATGATAGCCAAATCAGACCAGGACATAACAACAACAAAACTGCAGGCCAATATCCCTGATGAACAAAATAGATGCACAAATCCTAAACAAAATATTAGCAATCCAAATTAAACAACACATCAAAAAGATAATACACCATAATCAAGTGTGATTTATCCTAGGGATGCAAGGATAGTTCAACATGCACAAATCAATACATGTGACACAGAATGATGGCTATCAATAGAATGAAGTATAAATAATTGATATGGCTATCTTAATAGACACAGAAAAAGCATCTGATAAGATTAAACATTGCTTCATTATAAAAACTCATAAAATAGACATAGAAGGAACATATCTCAATAAAATAAAGACCCTATATGACAAACCCACAGCTAACATCATAAGGAATGGAAAAAAGTTGAAAGACATTTTTCTAAGAACTGGATCTAGATAAAAATGCCCACTGAGCCACTCCTACTAAACACAGTACTGAAATTCTGAGCCAGAGCAATCAGGAAAGATGAAAAAAAGGTAATGCGGTTAAAATATTTCTTCTCTTTCAATCTCATGTTGAAATGTAGCCCCAGTGTTGGAGTGGGGCCTCGTGGGAGGTGTTTGAATCACTGGGGCAGATCATTCATGAGTGTCTTAGTACCCTCCCCTTAGCAATGTGTGTGTTCTCACTTTGTTAGTCAACATAAGATTTGATTGTTAAAAAAGAGGCTGACACCTACTTTTCTCTCTCTTACTCGCTCTCTCACCATGTGACACATCTGCTACCCTTGGCCTCCACCTTCAATTAAAGTTTCCTGAGTCCAGAAACAAAGCAGATGCTAGTACAATGCTTTTTGTATAGCTCCAATACCATGATTCAAATAAATCTCTTTTATTTATAAATTATTCAGCCTCAAGTATTCTTTTATAACAGTGCAGAATGAACAAAAACAAAATGTATTCAAATTGGAACAAAGGAAGTTAAATTGTCCTGCTTTGTATAGTACATGACCTTATATTTAGAAAAATCTAAAGATTCCACCAAAAAAAACCCCTTTTATCTAACAAACAAATTCAGTAAAGTTGTAAGATACAAGATCAACATACGAAAATCAGCAGTATTTATACACCAAAAGCTAGCAAACTGAAAAGTAAGAAAAGCAATCCCATTTACAATAGCTACAGAAAAAAACAAAAAAAAAAACCCTAGTAATAAATGTAACCAAGAAGGTAAAGAACTCTACAAGGAAAACTACCAACAAACCTGATAAAAGACATTGAAGATGACACAGACAAATGGAAAAACATTCTATGCTCATGGACTGGAAGGATTAATATTGTTAGAATGACAATACTACCTATAGTAATCTACACTTTTAATGCATCAAAATACCATACCTAACATACTTTGCAGAAATATTTAAAAAATCTTAACATTTGTATGAAATCAAAATAGCCCAAATAGCCAAACTAATGCTGAGAAAAAAGCAAAATCTGTAGGAATCACACTACCTGACTCTAAATATATTACAAGGCTGTAGCAACCAAAACTGCATGGTATTACTATAAAAACAGACATATTCACCAATGGAATGGAAAAGAGAGCCCAGAAATAAATCTATGTATTTAAAGCCTACTGATTTTTGACAAAAGCACCAAGAACATACACTGAAGAGAGAATACCCTCTTCAATAAATGGTGCTAAAAAAATGGATACTCATATATGGAAGAATAAAACTAGACCCCTATCTCTCACCATATACAAAAACAATGCAACATGGTATAAAGACTTAAATGTTAGACCCAGAAGTATAAAACCACTGGAAGAAAAAATAAGCATAACATTCTAGGACATTGGTCTAGGTAAATACTTTATGGCTGACAGCCCAAAAGCACAGACAATAACACAACAATATACAAATGAGACCAAATTAAACTAAAAATCTTCTGCACAGCAAAGAGAATAGCCAACAGAGTTAAGAGAACCTGTTGAATGCAATAAAATATTTGTAAACTGTTCATATGACAAAAGACATATTCAGGATACACAAGGAACTCAGACAATTCAGCAGCAAAAATACAAACAACTCCATTTAAAAGTGGGCAGAGGATCTCAATAGACATTTCTCCAAAACAGTCATATAAATAGCCA
This sequence comes from Cephalopachus bancanus, assembly GCA_027257055.1. Classification (NCBI taxonomy): domain Eukaryota; kingdom Metazoa; phylum Chordata; class Mammalia; order Primates; family Tarsiidae; genus Cephalopachus; species Cephalopachus bancanus. The sequence continues at coordinate 12,652,381 of JAPVLO010000005.1, read as the reverse complement.
GCAGGTATATGAAAAAATGTTTATCATCATTAATTATCCGGTAAATGCAAATCAAAGCCACAATGCAATATCATCTTATCCAGTTAGCATGGCTATTAACAAAGAGACAAAAGACAAAATAACAAATGCTGGCAATGATGTGGAGGAAAAGGAACTCATAGACTATTATTGTGAATGTACATTAGTGTAACCATTATGGAAAACAGCGTGGTGTTTACTCAAGAGACTAAAAGTAGAACTACCATATGATCTAGCAATCCCACAACAGGATATTCATCCAAAGGAAAGGAAATACCTACACTCCCATTTTTACTGCAACACTCTCACAATTGCAAAGATAAGGCATCAACCTAAGTGTTCATCAGTGAATGAGTCAAGATAATGTGGGAAATATATAAAATGGAATACTAATTGGCCATAAAAAAAGAATGAAATAATATTCATTTGCAGCAACATGAATAGAACTGGAGATCTGTTCAGGTGCAGTGGCTCAAGCCTGTAATCCCAGCGCTTTAGGAGGCTGAGGTGAGAGGATTATCTGAGCTCACAGGTTCAAGGCCAGCCTGGGCAACTTGATGAGACCTTGTCTCTACAATTTAAAAAAATAAAAAAAATCCTGGTAGTGCATGCCTGTAGTTCTAGCTATTTGGAAGTCTGAGGCAGAAGGATCACCGAAGTCAAGCAGGTCGAGGCTGCAGTGGCCTTGAGCATGTCACTGCACTCCAGTCTGGGCAACAGACTGAGACTCCAACACACACACACACACACACACACACACACAAACTGGAGGTCATTATGTTATGCTAATAATAATAAGCCAGTCACAGAAAGATAAACATCAAGTTCTCATCATTCTTATGTGAGAGCTACAAAAAGATTGATTTCATGGAGGTAAATTGTAGAATGACGGGTATTAGAGGCTGGGAAGTGTGTGGTGTGCTGGGGTAGAAGGATGGTGTGCTGGGGATAAAGAGAGATTGGTTAATGGTGCAAGCATACAACTGTAATAGAAAAAATAAGTTTTAATGTTTAATTGCAGAGTTGCATGACTAGAGTTAAGAATAATGTATTGTATATTTCAAAATAGTTAGAAGAACTTGAAATGTCCCCAACACACAGAAATAATAAATGCTTGAAGCAATGGATACTCCAAATACCCTAACTTGAACATTACAAATTCTATGCATGCAACAAATGATCAAATGTGCCCCATAAATATACACGAATATTATAAATCAATAAAAAACAAAGAAGAGAACTCTCTTTCCATCACAAGAGTCAGGCAAAGACTAACTCTTAGAACCACTTTCTGAATAATCATAATCCACTTCACTTTCCTAGATCATATGCCCACTGAAACTGTGAAGGGCAAAGGAGGGGAAACGAGTGAGAGAACGTCTTCTATCTGGGGAGGCTGTGGTGAATACCAGGCAATTATTGTTCAAGGTCACATGGAGAGAAAGTGTCTGAGTTGGGCTTCAAATAAAAATTAATTTAGTGCACAAGTCTTTTTTTTTTTTTTTTGTACATCATAGCTACATCTAAAGAATGGTTTAGGATTAAACATAATTGCAAATCAACCAAATAAATTAAAATTGAATATGTGCACAATTTGGTTATTAAAATCCATGTAAGGCAGTTGGATAAATCTGTGGTCTTTTGCATCCTAAACTATAAAGACAGAGGAAAGCTAAGTGGGGGCGGGGTTGAGGGAGTAATCAGTAATGAACACAAGACAATCTGTCCTATTTTCTCTCAAGTATAATTACTCATATATATTACTCATATATGTGTGTGTGTGTTGTGTATAGATAACACTTATTGAAAAGGTAAAATATCTGTTTGCCCTGGAGGTATAGCCCAGAAGGAAGCTCAAACTAGATAGGTATAGAGCTAAATATGACAGAGCTATGTGCTATATCACACCATCTTCACTGCTAGTTCAAACGTCTATCAACTGGAATGGGAGCTGTCCTTGAGAGTCTACTGTAGAGTAGATTGGAATTGGGCCTTTCTTTTTCTTTCATAAATAAGTTAATTAACCTAGACAGAATGTCTGTCAGCCAAAAACTTGTTTGCAAACCTTTAAAAATGTGCAATATGGTCTCACACGCTTTAGTAAAACTTTAGTGCTCTTTCTAAATGGGTGGCTTGGAAAGAACATGTGAAGTGTCTGCAAGTATATTTAAATATGCATTAACCTTCTCACTATCCCATCGGTTGGCTTATCTTATACCTAGTCTAATTACTTTCAAGAATGGAAAGTGTAACAGGGGCGGAAGAGTGACAAACGTTAGTTTCCATGGCTGAGCCACTGCCACAAAAATAGGTTTAGTCACCCAGTGCTAGTCCATGTATCTCAAGTAAGCTCATGACTGATGAGTCTTTAAAGAGTTGTAAAAACAATGAAATATATGTACGCTTTCATATTTTCCTTATACTGTGGAAAAATCTACTATACATTTTTAAATATTTGAAGAATCAGAGAAATTAGATACTCTCAAAAGTTTCAAATAAAATTAACATTGCTTAAGATTTTGATTATATATGGTGCATAATTAAACCAACTTCCAAACATATAAAGGCAGAGATAATAATGGATGCTGTAAATATTTAAGATATTCATATATTTTGATTTAATTCACAGAATAATCTGATAGTAGGCAGTAATTACCAAGCTACCAACATCCATTTTAATGCATATGTTATCTCTGTTTCTGATTGCTAGCATATTAGATGTTTCCTTAATAAAGTTCTGGAATAGATGCTCTAATAGTTACAAAAAAAAATTAAAACATAGTTTTTATTAGCATGAAGTATGAAGAAAACAGAAACAAACAATTCTGAACAACATACAAACATCAAGAAGAACATACATGAAAGTTATTAGATATGCTAAAAGTTTATATTAGCAAAAATCCATCGCAAATATTTAATTTTCTTTTGGTGAGGAGGCATTCTTTTGGAATGTTCCGTCCCCCAGATAACATGACTTTTGCAGCTCCCACTGAATTTTGATTGAGAGAACTTAGAATATATTTTTTACCAATTTATTTTGTCTATTGCGTCAAGCAGAGCTACATTTGTGATAATACGTCACTCTTTGCATAAGACTTATTGCATATTAGAGCTCTTGATCTGAACTACAAATGCTCCCAATGTGGTATGTAACATTTTACATTTAACTGTACTTGCTCCTCAGAGTGATTATGATATATGTTCATATCTTGATTATGGTAATGATTTTTATTATGATATACATATGTTAAAACTTATCAAATTGTACAACTTAAATATGAGCAGTTTAAAATGTATAAATTTTACTCTAATACAGCTATTAGAAATAAAAGAGGGACTGTGCATTTTTTTCTGGGAAGATGGTTCATTTTATTCTAAAACTACCTAGAATCCTCTCAAGTTAAGTATCACTAATCTGTATCTTCTTTTCCGTTCACATTCTAGTCTTAATAAAACTTTCTGTTTTTCTCATCTAGTGTCTTCCTTTTTAGATCACAGCATAGTTTGGATAATAACAATGTCTATCTTTGTAATACTTCACACAATATTCCACACACTGCCTTGTCCATAGTAAGCATATGCAAGCATTTTCCAACAAAAAGATGAATTCAACCAAAAAGTTCATTTAAACAATAAAAGAAATAGGTACTCGGGAGCTTTGAATAACAATCACACTTTTCCATCTAGCTAGAATGCATTACCTCCCAGAGGTACAGTGAACCAAATCTGTCAGCAGCTCAGACCTGGGAGGAAATGTGAGTACAGCCTCTGTCCCGTTTCTAAATGAATTTATAGTAACAGTTCCTTGAACACATTTATCTTTCTATTAAATAAGTGCAGGCAGGTCCCCTTTGAGATCTGAATGCTAGCTGGCAGGTGGCAGATCCATTGTGGAACTCCTACATCTTAGATTTTGCTCCTTTCTGAATTCCCATCTGAGGTACAGTGCATAGCAAAAAGAGCAGCATGGTCTAATAAAGGGAATACAAGTTTATGAATTCTGGCTGTTTCATTGATTCAATCTTTTCACTAAAGCAAATAGTAAAAATAAATAAATCCCCCTTGTCTTGTTTCCTCATTTTACAATTGAAAATTTTAAGAAAATGATGATCTGCCGTGTCTCTTATCTAAAAATCACTTTTAAGAAACAGAAAGTTCCAGAAAGATCAAACCACAAATGTTGATCCTTTCGTTAGAAGATTCAGATATGGTGATGGGTAAAGGAGTGAATCCTGACCTCGGTACCTCCCTGTCACTGTCAGCACAGGGCTAAATGGGACAGAGAATCATCCACCCCTCTGAGCAAGGAGGAGGGGGTCACCCATGGAAAGCAGGCTGGTGCTCACTCATTCAGTTGGCACAGTACTCAGAGCACTCTGCCCGGGACAGAGCAGGTGTGAGGTGCCTGCTAGCTGAACTGAGGGACTGATGAAGAAATGCCCTCAGACCCAGTCGGGAGCCAATTGTCAGAGACAATTCTCTTAGTTACACTGCAGCTGCCATTATGCTTTCTCTGTTGCTGGCTCTTTGTACTACTCTGAAACAGAATTCTTTACCAGCAGCTGCGTGGACTACACAGACTGCATGAGATAATACATTAAAGCAGTCTGCACAATTCCTGGCACATGGTGCATAGGCAGGTGTTGGGCGATGATGGTGATGATCACCAGAAGAGCGGTAATCTCTACAGATGGATACTATCCAGAACAGGGAACAAGTTTAGAAAGTATTTTGTTTCAACCCTTCTGCGCCCACTATTAACCTAAATAAGAGAACAGGCTCCATGGCTGTTCAAGACAGCAGATCAGGTCCTAGAAGGAGAAGGAAATTATCATATCATAACTTGATCCCTATAAAATGTGGTATGTAAATGATGCTACAATTCAGTTGAAGCCAGAGTTGAAGGAAAAAAAAACCTGAACACATACGGGATTCCAACAAATTTAAGAATAAAGATAAGTGGTATAATATCATAGTGTCTTGTATTTAATATTAAATTAAAGGGCTACTGTTAGACAAATAATTTCACACCAACAATGTAAACTTGGATATGTCTGACTCTTATTTTTTTCTAGTCTTGTTTCTTCCTCTGTAAAAGGAACAGATTAAACCAAATAAATTTTAAGGTGTCCTGTGGTTTACATTTATGCTTCTGGAGAATCCACATTTTATTCTGATTTTATGTTGGGTTTTGAAATATAAACATAATTCTTATTTGTCTGCCATCTCTCCATAATTCTTTATGCTTTGTGTGATTGTTTAATAAACCATATCAAAATTTCAAACAAATGGACAAATAAGAGAAATCAAATGTCACTTTTCTTTAGTCATTGCCTGTGTTCATATTCTGCCCAATTCTTGCCTGAACCAATACAACCTGCAAATATCTGTATTCTAGTTTCTTCTTTGTTGTTCTACCTTCACCACTGTTAAACTTCACCACTGTTGAACCTCACATTAAAACTTCTCATTCTCTGAAGGAGAAAACTAAAATTCTTTCTTTCCTTCCCAAAGTCATTTGCTATTGTTCCAATATTTTACCTTCTTTTGCCTCCTCCTACGTAGTGCAAATGTGAATCTGTCTATAATTTATGTTTTTGAGCTAACTAGAAAGGCTCTTTTGTTATAGATTAATTGAATAAAAGAAGATTCCAGAAATGGGATGTTGAAAGACCTTTAAAAAGAATATGGGTACCCATACATGAGTACCCATGAGGGCTAAAAGGGAGAGTCAAATTGTTGAATTAGAAAGAAAATTGAAATTCAGCAATGCTCTGAAGATCAAGTGAAGGAGAGAGACAGTACTGGATGCCAGTGGTTTCTGAGATTCAGATAAGAAGAGGCCTGGGCCAGAACTAATGCTATGAATAATTAGCGAATCCATTTGTTTGGTGTTCCTATGAATTTGTGAATTTGAATAAATATCTATGTCTCTCCAAACCAATGCATGCTGGCTTAAGCTGAAAGCTACCAAAGAAGCAGTGACTAATTTGCTTATTTTTAACAACAACCAGTAAAATTTGCCTAAAATGTGGCTGATGTTAATTTCAATAATAGGAGTTTTCATTGGCTCTTCATGTTTATCTTATACAATTATGGGCTTTCAGTCTTTCAAAAATTCTTGTTGGATGCCATTTTTTAATGATATCCAGTAAGATAAATTTGCCAGCAGCAACATTTCCTTGTAAGCTTTTAGAGATTGATAAAGGATGAAATTCAATACATGAGGTTTTAAAGTTATAATTGTTAAAGCTTTAGAAGATGACTATTTTGTATTATTTCCAAGAATATTATGTATTTATTATACATATTTTCTATACATTTTTTCTTTGATATATATCTTGAAAGTGCACTATTTCCCAAACACATAATACTGTTTGTTTTTACTTTCATACTTTCTAAACTCCTTTAAACATATATACAAAATTCAAGATGTTTAGATGTTTTTCAAATATCATGTAGAGAAACTCTTCATTTATTAAATATAAATGATTAAGGAATAGCTGTGATGCAGGTTGGAAAATACCAACAAATTTTCAATTAAAAGTTCCATTTAACTAATGTAATTATTCTTACCTAATTAAATTTTTTCCTCTAAGATCAGTCCACTGAGATATCTCATTCTGTTTTAAAATGTTCCACAAAGCTCTTACTAATGTCCATGAACTACGCTGTATTGATGAGATTGTTAATGAACTCTCTAGCAACAATGCACTGGCCTTAATAATTTAGAACCCGTTAAATCTTGTCTGCTTTTACTACATTTGGAACGGCTATTGATCTAGAGAAGAGTCAATATCAAGGGGAAGTATTCTTTGCACTTCCAGCTGGTACCCAATATATCCAATTATCTTGATATTTGCAGCTCAAATTTGCTTCTTGCATTTAAAAATTTGTATTAATCAATATTGTTTATATTTACTTTTTTCAATATGATGAATTAAAATTGATTTTTATTCTATTAGCAGACTGTAATACTTTCTAAATTTGAGATCAAATTTATATGGAATATACAAGCCAAAAAAATATACTAGAAACTTGAATCCGTGAGAACAAATGTTCATGCAAATACTAATTCCAAAGGCCTGTAAACATTGATAAAGTAAAAAAATTATAGTAAAGACCTATTATAAGCATGAATTGAAGAATAATTTAAAAATTTAGATATTTTTAAAAATAATGGAACAATACATGCACAAACAAGTCATATTAATATGTGTCCTTTATGACTTTTTATGTTCTTATTATGTGCTTAGCTTTTTATGATGTGCTTATTATTCTGTAAGAATTGTAATAGCAGCTTCTCACAACTTGCTATTACTTTAAAGATGTGAAGTTTTCATAAGAAAGCTCACAAGACTTAGAGTTTTAGCTTTGTAACTTCTTAGTGACTATGGGAAGTCATGTTAACTTTCTTAGCTTCATTTTTGTTTCATCTTTAAAATAAGTAGAATAGTAATCCTCCTTACAGAGTTGTAAAGATAAACAGATAAGTTTATAAAATTCTTAAACATGTCATAATTATGAAACAGATTGAGAATCTCAAGTATGTCAACAACCGATAATATCAATTTGGATGGGACAGAGGTTTTTAAGAAAAAAAACTAAGGATTGATTTGTACACACATATTTTACAATGTACCTTGGATCCCTAAGTTGAGGTCCTCCCATCTCTTCACTACTTTGAGTAACATAATCTTGCTACTTAGAAAATATATTGATTTAACTAATTATCAATTGATTATCATGAGGAAATGCCTTTGCCTGCTCATTCTTAGGTCTCTTGAATATTCCTTTCCGCATATGTGCATATACTTTTATAAGTTGTCTTCTTTCCTTTGTCTCTAAGTACTATATGGTTTGATTCAGCAACAGTCAGCAACAACATTTATATTATTATTGTGTTATTGACAACAAATATAATTATGTGCTTGGGTAATGAAACTGGAAAATCAGATGTTTTAGACCTTCAGGGTACACACAGTCCATGACTGAGATAGACAACTGAGATAGACAATGCCATATGTAGGATAATTGAGGAGAATCTCATTTCATCTGGAGTACTGACTATTGATGTTAAAGAGTAGTCCTTGTTTGAAAGCACAGAGGAGAGATCAGCAAGGACACTGCCAAGGAGGGAGGGAGGCGGCACATAGGATCACAAAGGGTATCTAGTCCTAAACCAGGGGGAATGAGGGCTAGTTGGAGGTCCAAACTTCACCTGCACAGAGCCTGCTTGTGTAGTTGATCCTGACTTGTATCCCACATATCTAGGATCAAAAAATGATAAAATAAACACCATTAGCTTCAAATAATAAAAAGAGTGGGGAAAAAAAGCCAAAGAAATAATGTTGGAATTCTCACTGATCTTTTTTTCATTTTTAAATATTATATTGTATTCATTTTCTGAGATATCTAATGTGTCCTTTCAGGCTTTTAGAATATGTTTGTCTTTTTAGGAAAAAAAACAAACAAACAAGGGATTTTCTTAAGTTGACTATTCTTATATCATTTCATCTTAGAATCGATCAAAGTGGAAGATCAAAAGAGTAGATCGTGAAACTAAGAAGACCAGAAGTATGATTAGTTCCATAAGTCACATAGCATCTTGGATGAAACCTGTTACTTCCTCAGCATCTCCTTGATTGCAGCAGACCCTTCCTCCCCTCCAGGCCATTACCTGCCTCAAAATCCTAGCTTCAATAAGCGTACACTTTAGGCTTGGCCATAGCCATTGATTCAGGCATGGCCAAGTGACACAAGCTTGGATCATCAGTTAAACCCAGGCCTTTTTAAGGAATCAATTGGGGAAGCGGTACTTTCTTTCTCTAGGGTGGCCTGGTGGATTGCAAACACTGATGCCTCCTTTTCATCTCTCTCTGATAATGAATCTAGTAGAGATAACAAAGGAGGAGAGCAGAAAAACCTGTTGATAAGGACTTTCTCTGTCCACCCGCATCCAACTGTACTTGGAGATAAATTATCAAATATTAGTAAGAGAACCAATATGCTTCTTTTTGCTATTAACTAATTTAATGAAATTTTAGACAACTAGAAGTGAAAGAGCCTCAAACTGTACACTTGCAGACTTCAATATTTTCAAGGAAAAATAAAATTATTACTTCTACTTCCTTATAGAGTCGGAAAATACAATTTTTAAAAAGACATAAAAGCAGACCATAAATAATTATATATATGAAAGTATTAGAAAAATAACAGCTATATTAAGTGAACTTATTCCTAATTATTAAGACCCTTAATTCTACGTAGAAAAATATTCACTGCAGTAGGAATAATTAAGATAATTACTAAGATATCCCTGGAGTTTTGTAAAAGAACAAAATGGGGCAAACATAAGATGACACAGAAGAACACACTATACCCACAAAAATACATGAGCCAAAATTTTTTCTAAATCAGCACAACTATTCCTATGGTAGTTACACAGGTTCTGGGATAATCAGAATGTGAACTGAAACAAAAATTTTTATGGTACACCACTGTGAACATTATTAAGAAAGAAACCATAGAGGACTGCAAAACTAAATGCAGACTAATATTCTATGATGCCCTTTAGTCAATAGGTTAATAGACTGACCTCAAAATTGAAAACGACCAATTAAGCAATATCAGTTAACTCTTGACATTTATACTTTTGAGTTTTATACCTAATGAAACAAACTATAATTCACCAATCAGCTCATAAAGACTTTCATTACAACAGTAATTTTTTTTTTCTGAATCCTGAATGTCATTCAGGAAATAAATTCAAAGTAAACAAAGAGCAGGAGATGAAGGTGATGCCACATTACTCAGAAAAATAGTTTGATAAACTTCACCTGCTTGATTTGGCAACTGAATAG